>CAIGRT010138465.1:0-13844 GCA_903798405.1 Fraxinus platypoda
TGTTAATGTAATAAATAGATTAGTTTAAGGGTATTTTTGTCATTCTATTGTTTACTTGTAAGACTATTTAAAGTCTCCCTTTCTTTGTATTTTCTATTAATTCACACAATGTAAAACCCTAGCCCCCCTCTCATTTTCACTCTCTGTCTTTTGTATTGTTAGTTTTCACATGACACATTTCAAAAAATTTTATCAAAATCTACTAAAAATCTAATTTTAATTCCCACCAAACAGGGGCTTAATAATGTTTTCCGCAGTTTTTCACTTTTGTTACAGATTATTTTGCAATAAAATTCAGTTTTAGAAAAATCATTTCCAACGTGTTCCTGCTCTCATAAATTTCTTATTCACCCAAATTTTTATCGCATGGTTGGAGTTTCAAAAGATGAGCAACTTACCAGCCCCGTTTCAGCAATTGAGCAGCTACAGATGCAACTTTTGCTTGGACGTAACCCTCATGTGAACCAGCGTGTTTCATTATAAAAAGCCAACAAAACCTGAAACAAATATTAATTAAGAAGTTAGATAGTCTTCATTTTTTATTTAAGAAATAAACTACACAACTACCCAAAAATAGCAGATTCCGTAAAACCTCCATTTTTTATTTAAGCAATAAACTACACAACTACCAAAAAATAGGAGATTCCGTAAAACCTTCATCCTTGCTTATTGCTACATTTGCTATTGCAGAAGGCAAACTATAAATTATGTTTTCTGAAGACATTTATTAATTAGGAGTTGCAAGAGACGAGCAATACTCAACGAATAAGATGGAGAACGTTAGCAAAACAATATATTTATTCTTCTTTCTTATTTCAGGGCATTATTTAAATTACTAATGGCATTAATATTTTGTCATCCCCAAATTTGTGGTATAAGGCTTAGTTTACTGCTTGACATTCTGATTAATATTTTATCGTGCAGTTTAATATTCTTCCAATCTAATATTGAGAACTTAGCATCGTGTTTCTTGAATTTATTTCTGTACTTGTTTATCATTTTGTACAGCACTCCTTGTTCTCATTTATCTAATTTCATTATGTGCTAAATGAAATTTTGTTTCTTGTCAAACAAGACTATTCACGAGGAAAAAGAAAAAGGAACCTCGATGTGACTCAACAAAACAAGTGGTTAATGTACCGGATCAAGCTTTTCTTGTAATCGGTCTCGAGAAATGACCATTCTCTTATAGCCGCATCCCTAATTGCTCCAGCAGCAAGAAATCTTGCATTTGCCAACTCAGAATTTTCTGGATGCTCAAAGCAATTATAGTAAGAAAAGAATTGCACTTCATATTTGCGAAGTAGTAAGAAATTATAATATATAATACACAAAATCCACCAAAGACAGGCTCGGATTAGTATTTCTGAATGACTAAAGAACAGAAGATCAAAGTATGTGAGAAATTGATGCACTATATGCATGTTGATATCTATATATTGTGTGCTAGCATGTGAACAGAGGGGAAGATATCGTATTGCGACAATCATATTTCTAATTAAGAAATCCAATTTATACACTTGTAAGCCTCTATCTCCAATCATCTAATAGAGTCAAGTATACCATGTAAAAAACAAGATTAATTTACAATGATGGCATGCAAAACAAGCAAATGCTGCATGCTGAATTCTTTGAAGTCGGTATCAGCAAATTTATAACTATATTTCCAATTCTGATACAGCACATTGATGAGCTACAATATGACACGGCCTTACTAGGAAACATCAGAATGAAACCAAAAAATAATGGGCTTAAGAACAGAAATGCTACATAGTTCAAATTGACGTCTTCTAAAATCAACAAAAGAAGCATTTTCTGATGGCTAACAACGAGGACAAACTGCAAATCCATGCCCCTTGGATCAGGACGAAATTGAAGATTACGAAAAATGGAAGTATAATCAAAAGTCAAACAAACAGAATTGAGGGGAGCTTTTTTCAGCATGAAGGCATTATACAATCTAGGAAGGCGAAAGAAGCACGATTGATCCATTCATCTTACTAAAATTAGATTTTCTTTCTCGCCCTCGGGTTCATTTTTTAGAATCTCAACCATTTGGGTTCAATCAATATTTTCTCTTTGCAACCCTCCCCGCAAATAGAACTATTGTAAAGGAAATCGACTAGAGCCACTTTCTAATTGAAGCTAAAATTTTTATTTTTAGGTTACCCACACCCAGACTCTACTCTTACTAATCTCAAACTACTGGGTGTTTTTTTGACCTTCTCACAGAAATTCCTTCTTTAGCTTTTCTTAGAAACAGCCACCTTTCTCTGATTCTTAAAATATACAATATTGCAATGCTAGACAGAATACATTGAATGAGAGTTATCTGCCACTTCCAGGCAAAAAACTATCAGCAGAGTTCTATCTTATTAACGAGACAATGCAATGTTTCTTTTCAGCAATATAATGTTCACTGAATGACTGGTTTCAACCTTTAGAGATGGGTTATCCACTACAATTTGTTGCAGCAGAGTGATACTTTCTCAAGTATCTCCAAATAAAAGGTTCTGAGAACACCGCCATGTGTCCTAGTCAGCCAAATATCCATCACCAGGACCATATCGCGAGCTACTCATGAACACTTTTATTTATGCTCGTATCTGTGTGTATGTACGTGTACATGCGTGAAAGTGAGGGGGGGAGAATTTGTCTTCTCTCCGTGATTAACTTTTGGAGAGTAATACTTGAGTTTACCATTAAGTTAATCTTTGACCAGAAGTTTCAAAACTTCTGGAACAGGCATTTTAACATGGAGGTTGAGTCTTCCTGTATATTGTTCCATATTCAAGTCCCTGAACTTGGAGTCTCATAAAATCACGACTTAAATTAAAATGATGGATACTCAGAATATCAAAATAACCAAAAGCAGGGATAGGTGGATCAAAACGGCTCCTCTGAAGAAGCGTGCCAAATCGAGAGCCAGTGCTTCATACTGATATCTCATATGTATTGTTAAAAAGAAGAGTATGTTGAACCTTGAATCTTTTCGCCAAGCACGTGTTTGAATCCCATGGTCTCATTAATGGAATATTAGAAGAGATATTATTATATTTAGCTTCCAATTTTGATGTTTATTTTAAGAAACATAATTAGTGTTTTGATTTAATAGACTTTATTAAATATTTCCTACTTGGAATAGGATCTTTGAAACCCCAAATAAAGTGGTCTTTTGCATTGTAATAAAAACACTTGATATAAATAAAAATTGATATTCTCCCCCTAAATTCTCTCTATTCTCTCCCTCTTCTTCTCTATTTCGTCCCCTCTTCTTCCCTTTCTCCTCTTTATTCCTCCTCCTTTCTCAATCATAGAGCAGAAGCTTAAAAATAAGTAACTTATTTGATTTGACAATTAAACTAGCAAACAGGCAACAGCAGACTCAGAACAAGTAACTACGGCAGAATCTAGAAGCTAATAATAATTCTAATGTTGTCTGCTACTTCACATTGCCATCTTCAGTCACACTTATTAAAATATTCCTCCATCAATCATGGAAATAGCAAACATCAAATGCATAATTTCATAAAGCATTACCTAGAATGAATTGACATGCCTGGTACGGCTGAGAAGACTGGTTTAGTGATAATATGGTTGCCTCAGCAGCAGCCGGATTTGCATGCATCTGTATATGTGTTTCAGTGCAGAACATTGCGTCCATATATGCACCCAAAAAAATGAAACATACTCAAGACTGAAGCACTTCAAAACTTACAGCTCAAATACAAAATAATATAGATTATGACCCTCTCTAGCTGCATTTCTTAAACCCGTCATCCATTTATTGATGATGAAGGAAAGTTGTGACAATGATACAAATATCAAAACCATTTGCAATCTAGGGATGGCCCAGTACACAGCTTCAATAAATTTCACCGTTTAGATCAAATGATAAATGATTTCTTGCAGTTTGATTTTTGATAAAAGTTTCGGAGCTAATAGAGTTCACCATTTGACTTCATGCTCTAATATTTCTTAAAGTTTTGATTACGTGTATCACTAACAGTTCACAACCTGATCTATTAGTAGAGTTTTTGTATACTGGATCTATTAGTGAACAGAAAGTTGACAGAATTTAGATAATTTTTATATATAATCATCTTGGAGGATGCATCATAAAAAGTTTAGAGCAAATGGAGAGGATGAGAATCCATAATTAATAAGACAGTACAACTGAGCACATTGCACAACTTCAACAAAATATGAAAAAACAGCAAAGAAGCCGAAATTATGATGTTGAGAGTGGAATTATTGTTTTTGAACCTAGATTTACATGCACAGCAGTATATGCAAGATTTTAAAGATACAATACATAGCCTATCTAGTTTCAGTTGCCACCAAGAATTCCGGTTCCTAGCGCAGCAAATTGACATTTTCAGTTCGTCAAATACATATATGATTAATCTGTTTTTATCACCAATACGACAAAATCAAACATCTTTCATTTCATTTCACCCACACATTACATAAGTCCATCATTTGTCTCGATATGTCAGTTTTACACTTCGATAAGCGGAAAATCTACTAATGATTTGTAAACTCTGAAATATGAAGCAAACTATACATAATAATTTGTCCGCTGATGCTGCCAACCGAGCAGTAAAGGCGTTTACAGATGTAAGCAATTCAAAAGTGTAATGAACCTGAATAGAACTGCAGGCGAGTTCGATTGATCGCATCGTGGCTTGGAGTTGAGCCATATCTGGGGGGCCAGTATTCTGATGATAGCCGGCTTGATGCATCGTCGTCGCTCAACTGGGGACGGCGAGGGAGAGATGTAAAACCGCTGAGTGATGTGTGCAGTGTGCAGGGGCAGTGTGGCGAAAATACAAATGTGCCCTTCACAGATATATCCGAGTTAGTCACTCATTTCAGCTGCGCGTTTACTTAATAAAATATTTTAGACATAAATTTTAAAAAAAAAAAAAATCTATTTTTTAATCAAATATTCTTCAAAAATCACTATTTAAAATTTCTTTTTTTTTTAAATAAACATCATCTTGAGCCCTTTAAAAGTTTCTTTCTTTCCAAAAGCCCAAAAAAGCTGTCTAGGAGAAATTGGACTTCTCCACTAAAGTAACTTCAAAGCTACCCAACCAAAATAGATTTTAGCAACACGAAGCTATTCTGTAAAGGATTAGCTTAAAATTAATTTGAATGGATCCAAACATGCTCTTATTATTAAATAATGTTGTGTCCACCACCTCTTTTTCATGTTTTCTAATATCGTGTCCACCACCTTGTTTGTGTTCAATTTCAGCATCCATCATGAGAACTCGATTAACCAACATATACATTGTTGTGCCTTGTAGAGGCACTGTGACATTGCCTCTCGTGCAAAGAATGTGGTGAGACCAACATATGGGGCTTTGTTGGCAGATTACAGAGTTTTGAGGAAATACTAACATAAAAGCGGGTTAAAAATCGAAATGGTTATTGCTTATTCAACTTTACACAGTGTTTTCTGTTGACCATTAAACTTTAAAAGTTTTTCAATTGGTCATCGAACTTATCAAATCGTTATCTCATCGACCATCAAACTTTACAATTTTTTCATGTAGTCGTCGAACTTGTCAATTGTTGTCTCATATGCCATTTAACTTTAAAGCTTTTCGAATATTCGTCAAACTTATCAAACAGTTTTTCCATTCATCACTCAATAACTCACTATTAAAAAATTCGACCAACTTACTGATATGACAAATGAAAACTTTGACATTGCATATTATTATCGTTAGTTGACGACAAATTAACCAAAAATACGTTTGTAAAAAATATGATTAATAGGAAAATGCAATAAAGATAATCTAAGAGTTTGTTTGAGCAAATTTTGTAGAAGCGAGTTTGAAAAATGTGTGGTTAAAAAGTATGATTTTTAAAATTTTTCGTTTAAATTTATTTTATTGGGAGAATGTATGGTTCAGAGAAAATTTGAGAAACCGTGAGTTTCTAAGAAATGAATCTCAAATAGGGTCTAAATGAAAATCCAGATAAACAAAAGAAAACAAGCAAAGGTTAAATCTCAATCACATTTTTTATGAACGCTTTTAGTAGACGAATGCACATTTTTGACCGATTTCAACTAACGACAATAATGCTCCATGTCAACATTTATATTTGCCAAGTCAATGAGTCTATTGAATGTTCTAAAAAGTAAGTTATTGAATGACCGATAGAATAATGATTGAAAAATTCGGTGATCATCCAAAAAGTTTAAAAGTTTATTAATCAACAACTCGATGGGATAACAATTGGATAAGTCCGATGGCCATCCGAAATTTTTTTAAGAATTGATGGCCAATAAAATAATTATTTGATAAGTTCAATGGACATTCGAGAAAACTTTTAAAGTTTAGTGATCCATAAAAAATATTATATAAATATCAATGGCCATTTGGATTGTTAACCTCATAAAAGTTGTTGCAATGAATTGTCAAGGGAATGTTAAAAACAACATTTTAAATTTTAATGTTTTTTTGTCGATAATGGCAAGTGTGTTTAATACAATAAATCTCTCTATAGTGATATTGTAGTCGTGGAAAAATTGGTCTTGGCCGAGCTATAAATAAGATGTAATAAGTTGCACATAATAATAATTATCCGTGCCTTACAAAAAAAAAAAAAAAATGATATATCCCCACTACATAAAAATGGCAGTTTCTGGGTACTGTAGATGCAGTATTATCCAATCTCATTCTATTGTTTCGACTTCCATGTCATTTTTTCCCCCACACTGGTTATAAAACGAAACGACGTCGTATGAAATTCCTTGTAGAGGATATAAAAACGACGTCGTCTGAAATTCTTACAACGTCGTAGGTATCTATTAAATCGATTTTTCCCCTTCTTCTCGCGCATGTATCATTATTTCTCCTCATAAACAGATATCTAGAATCCTCAATCCTTGATTTTCTTGTTTCTGTCTATTTTTGTTCGTTCCCTCCGGTGGATTGCCCTTTTTTTTAAAACGATTTTTGTAGAATTTAAAAAGGATTTAGTGCTAACAGCCAACTCCAACATAATATTCCTAATGCATTATTCATATTTACATAAGGGATTTATTTAATCAGCATAAAATATAGAAGTGAAACAGAAATTGGAGATCGACTAACAAATATGATAAGTAATTTGTGTGCGTTGAAATTGAACAAAAAAAAAGGTGCCCAGATTGTTCGTAATATACAAGAACAAACTAGGTGAAATTTGAGGGTAATAAAAGTAATTTACATCGTGAGTTCCAAAGGTGAGATCTTGGAAGATATTCGCTACAAGTGGACAATCAGTACTGGTTAGTATGTGTGCGACTCCGCGCTGTGCGGTGCAAGACATCATTATTTTTAAATATCCGTGCTTACATAAAGTCCTTGTTTGATATCCATTTTTTTCCCTTTCCTTGTTTCAACCACACATTCTATCAATAAAATAATATTATACATAAATTCAAAAATTCTCCTTACTTTTTAACCACACATTCTTCCATCAATCACTATTCCAAATCAAATTCTTCTTCAAAATGAGTGTCAAACAAGAGCTAACTAAGTTACTAAAAAACACTTTCAATCAAATCACATTTTATCCACACACTTAAAAGACTCGTCATTCTTTACCACCCATTTATTTTGTGATAAACAACTCACTATCAACACCTAGCCCCTGTTTGATCCACATTCTTGAAAAAATTATTATTTCAAAACTCCTTTTCAACCACAAATTTTTCAATAAAATAATATTATACGTAAATTCAACTTTTCCTTATTTTTTAATCATATATTTTCCATCACATCATATCATAAAATGCATTCTTTTCTCAATAATATGTATCAAACACCCCATAGTTACTCTATAATAGACACATAACTCCCGTTTGGGCTCTATTAAAAATAGATTTTCAAGAAAAATGTGTTTTGAAGTAGTATTTTTTTGGAGAACGCGTAGTTAAAAAATAATGTAACGTTTTAAATTTGTGTATAATATTATTTTATTGAAAAATATATAATTGAAAATAAGAAAGAAAAAACTATTTTTTTTTAAAAATGGAGAAAACTTGCTAGCAATACCACATTCAAGATCCTTCAATTGTATTAGCGTCACGTTGGAGTAAGTGGATGAACGAATATAAGAGTCTGTTTGGTACAAATTCTATAAAATAATATTTTCCATCACACCAATATTTTTTTCTTCTTTTTCAACCACACATTTCCCATCATATCACTATTCAAAAATCAATTCTTCCCCCAAAAATCCCTACCAAACACACTCTAAGTATATAACAAAGAGAAAAATACATTTTTATTTTTAAACGGAATAACTTGCTAGCAATACACACAACATTCAAGATCCTTCGCTTGTATAGTGTCACGTTCGAGTCAAGTGCCAAAATACAACAGATTCACAATCGTCCCGACAGAGTTTCAGGCAGACCATCCCAGTATAATCACAATCCGTCGTTATCGTTTCATTTCACACTTTCCTCCTCCCTCTCCCACACACAGAGGAGACGCTCACTCCTTCTTCCAAAGGTTTCTGATCTCTTTAGTTATCTCTTCTTTCCGACCTTAGATTCAATCGAATTCTAGGGTTTACACGCTTATATAAATTATTAATTAGCACACATCTCGATTTTTTTGTGCTTCTTCTGTTCGNTGCTTCTTCTGTTCGGAATCTGTGAAGATCTTCGAAATTCGAAGTCGTGGGCATTATTTTGTGTTTGATGATTCAAGAATCGTTTAAAGATCTCAAAATTTTGAGTTATTGTTATAATTTAAGGAGTTGAGGGAAGTTATGGACATGGATTTCAATGCGGATGTAGCGAGTCTCGATGCGGAACTGTTGCAGCTTCAGGAGGTGTCTCCTTTGGCAATCAAAGCCAATCCTTGTATCGCTGAGAAACTTTTTGATCAGTGGCTTTCGCTTCCTGAAACCAATTCTTTGGTAACGTTGTTTTTTGTTTTATTTAGTTATTTTATATTACAGTCGGCAGCTGACTGTGTAAAATTAGTATATATCAGCTGCTTACTACAGATTTGACATTCATTTTTGTGCTTTCCTTTACATGGCACCTTTTTTGGTCAAATATCTGCTGTATTAGGTTAATGTTTGAGGAAGTACTTTGATTAAAACGTTGTATGAAATGCCAGTTAGGTGGTTCGCTGAGTACAAGGGAAATTACAAACATGGAGAGAAAAGATATTCTTGTAACATCTATCTTTGAGCGGATTCATTCTGCACTTGTTTCTCCTTATTGTAGGTTTAATTCATAATGTGCCAATGCTTGAATTGGATTTATGATTCTACCTTTTCATCTAGTAATATAGATCTATTGATTATACAGTTGCTGGATCGATGCAGGTGGCACCTTTAAAGTCTTCCACCTATATTATTTGAAATTATTAACCCCGGCTTGTGATTATTCCACTCCACTTATGTTTGGTCCAATAAGTAGGAAATCAACCTATCTTCCATTTTATTGCATTTGCACATCCCCGTTACTCATAGTCAGTGAAATTGTGTTAGAAATTAATATAGGTTTTTGACCTTCACTATTTGAAAGGAGAGGCCAGTTTACTGTTTGTTTCTTCCCAGTTTTTCCAGATTATGTGATTTTCTTTCTCATTTTAGCTGAAATACACAAAAGACCTAATTTACAACTATCTGCAAATTATAGGTAAAATCATTGCTTAATAATGTGAAGGGAGGTGGTCCCTTGAATGTCTCTGGGACGTCGTCTAGTACACATGCCGTCACAAGCAATTCTTTGCCTTCTATGTTTCCCGCTGGCAGTACACCGCCACTTTCGCCAAGGAGTTCGTCTGGTTCCCCTCGGTTCATGAAGCAGAGGGTAGGGCCATCGGCTTTTAGCTCTCCACTGAAATTAGTGAATGAACCTGTGAAAGAGCTTATTCCTCAGGTTCGAATTGATATCTTTTGAAAATATAGTGGCAATTTTGCTCTTGATTTTTCACTTTTTGAGTGCTGCTTTTGTTTAAATTTGGTTCTAAGATCAATAATTGCTTATACTGATGGAGAACACAGTTCTTTTTTCAAAATGGTCGTCCACCGCCAAATGAATTGAAAGAGCGGTGCTTGTTCAGAATCAATCAGTTTTTTTATGGTCATGCAGATGGGCTTCAGATGCATGGTGAGAGTTTCAACTTAATTCAATACTTGAAGGTTTAGTTGCTCATTGTATTACAGTTGCACCAAACCTATAAATAAATTTCTTTATTATATTATCGGTTCATCAGTATGAGACTTAGAACAATATAAATAAGTTATTTGAGAATCAGTAGGCTGTTTCATGCTACTTATATTTTCATGGGATGCCAGAATTTAAACCGGTTACCAAGGAAATCTGCAAGCTCCCATCATTCTTCTCCACTGCACTTTTTAGAAAGATTGATGTCAATTGCACCGGCATTGTGACCAGGTATACCTTATGTTAATTCTTATTAATATACTTTGTCCCTTGCTTAATCAAGCTTCACGCCATTTTAATTTTTAGATTTGCGTTCTTTCCTTACATGCAGATGTACAAATGAAAATAGATGTGCTGTACCAAGTAAATATCCCCCCAAAAGAAAAGATGTAGTTGCACATGACAAAGTTATTTAAGAATTAGCCCCTTGTCTAAGTTTTCATCTACTGTAAATTAGGAAATTACGGGTGCACAAAGTTCGTACTCATAAAATTTATGCCTGAAATGTCCCCGTCAGTATAATGTTTTCTGTATGATCTTACATTATTATTTTTATTGTCATCATAGAAAGTATCTATTGATTCTTGATAGAGGTGATATTTGCATAATTTGTGTAGTAGTATTTTGTGCTCAACCCGTGCTCTAAAAATTTGTGAATGCTACTATTATTGTACAATTGTGTGATAGGAACCACCTGATTATTCAATGAAACATATGAAATATTGCAGAAATTATAGAACTGTATTGATTGCAAGATGAATGGCAGAAATAAAGGAAATACAATCAGCCTTTCGAGAGGGCTGTACTCGACAACACGGTTTTCACCCACTATTTTGCATGCCCAATCCCTTCCCCCCTTTCTTTATTTATAAGCTACTTGTAACTGTTTTTTCCCTCCCATTTTTACTCTCTAATAGACTAGTTTTCCACCCACTAGTAGGTTGTTCTTCTTCTAGATCCTTCTAGAATGCGTGAGATAGATAGGAGCCTATCAATACCCCCGGTTTCCAAATCCACCTTGTCCTCAAGGTGGGAGTCAAGGAAGTATTGGTGTTGCCAATTGCCTGCTCTTCCACCATCACGATTTTGGTAGGGAAGATTTCTGTCCCTTTTGAAGCCCACTGATTTGGAAGAGTAGCCAGCATGGTGTATTTGGGTCCACCTGAGTCTTGGGCTGCCATACCCACTTGATTTTTGTCTTCAATTACTTAGGTCATCTTCATGATAAAGCCCAACTAGGCCATAAAAGAGAGACTTCAGCGCAGGTGTCAGATTTTAGCCCGAGGAAAATATGTGGGCTGTAGCTAATAAGTGGGCTGCTAGAGTTAGTTTTGATTCTGGATGGGCCAAAACATAACTGGGTCTGTTTTAAATACTCATTTCGGTCTTCTTCCTGCTGGCCCACTTCACAGCCAAAGTCCAAATCCATCCAATCCAATAATTTCCATTCGTTCCTCTTCTCCAGATTCACCCGAATTGTAGAGGTCCTTTCCATCTCTGATCTCTTCTCCTTTAGCAATGGTGATGGTAAGATTTCAATTAATTTATGATTTGTTATGACGATGGTTTCCTCCCAGCGGCCCCGACCAACTGCAATTTCTCCTACTTTGTTGGTTTTGGGTGAGATTTCTGGTTTCCCAGCGTTTCGAGTCAGATTCACCCGCAAAGGGGCTTTAGAAATCGCCGGCTTAGGTGAGTTTTCTGTTGTCTCGTTTTCCTTGCTTTCTCTTTCCTGCCCATCCATTTCTGCAGCCGCCTCATCCGACTTAGGCAGGATTTCATAAGCAAAGGTATGCTCTTGTGAGTTCTCTCCCATGGATGGCCAGAATCTGATTATCATTCGCTCTTTCAATTCTTCCTATGTTTGCACGGGCCGACGACAATCTAGCCATTGAAACAAATCCCAAGCTTCGCCGCCAAAACACGCTGTGGCAGCCTCTATTTTCTCCGCCTCCGATAACTGATTTCTGGAGAAAATCTTCTCCACCTCCGACACGCACCGATCTGTGTTTTCTCCATAGAATATTGATGTTTTTAGCCTGCCGTGTCAATCCAGTCCAGAATCCCTTGCTCGATCTTCTCCTATACGTCGCATCATCATCTGATCAAATCGATTGAACAACGAGCTCCATTTCTCCTCCAATTCCTTGCTGAATTTGGTTTCCATCTGCCCCAGAATTGAGTTCTCTGATACCAATTTGATAGGAACCACCTGATTATTTAATGAAACAGATGAAATATTGCAGAAATTATAGAACTGTATTGATTGCAAGATGAATGACAGAAATAAAAGAAATGTAATTAGCTTTTCGAGAGGGCTGTACTCTCCATAATATGGTTTTCACTCACTATTTTGCATGCCCAATCCCCCCCCCCTCTTTCTCTATTTATAAGCTACTTGTAACTGTTTTTTCCCTCCCATTTTTACTCTCTAATAGACTAGTTTTCCACCCACTAGTAGGTTATTCTTCTTCTAGGTCCTTCTAGAATGCGTGAGATAAATAGGAGCCTATCATTGTGGCAAGTTGATCTTATTTAAGCTTGAGTTTGTTTTTCTGGGTGTACTTGGAATTTGCTCGTCTTTTCATTACATTGTGCAAACTTTGATTCTCTGGTATGATACATGGTAGATGCTCTTTCTCCCATAGTATGAAACCCTGTCATCTTTTGAAGAATCAAATTTGCATTATGTAATCTTTGGACAAATGTAAATATATTGTGGTAGAATTTTAGGCATGATGAAGAGTATATGAATGACTTGGAGTGCAGCTTGTTACTTGGTGATGGATGTTGCCGAAAGTGCAGCCATATATCTCAGCGTTGCATGAGTTGTAAACTTTTATTGTTTAGTTTTTGCCTACATTTAAAGTAGTTCAGAAAAAAATTGTCCTTCTAAACAAGGAAGAGGGGAAATGAAATCGTGGGGTAGGTCGGTGAATGGGGTTGGGGGTTGAGAATGGGACTCTCGAAAGAACCAGCTATCTTCAAGTGAAATTATCTAATAGAATAATTCATAAGTTAGTGAACTAGTCAACGTTGAACGTGCGTTGCACGTTATTATGAAATACTTTATAAGTGATGTAAAAGTAATAATTGAATATGCATGAATGTTAATTAATTTAGAATTAAAAATTATGTTGTTTTGCTAGAGGAATTTAACGCCTTGGTTGACGGGTGAAATTTGTAGCAAAAAATGATTGGATACAGTGTTGACTGTTTTTTAAACGGTCCATGAAATTCTGCCACGTGGCGTTTGTCATCTTGCATGTTATTGTTATCTAAAATGTTATTGTAGCATGATTTTGGAATTAATACCAGGAAATATATACGTGACAGTGAATGTTAAATCGTTTATTTAATTTTCAATTAAGTAAAACTAGATATTAATTAGCATACATGGACGTGAATAATGAAATGCATTCTTGAATGTCAAATTCTTATTAACTTATAATTAGAATTAATAGTACTAAAATGTATAAATGAAGATGGATATTAATTAAATGAATTTGTATCTTAATGTTAATGTTAATTAATTGAGAATTAATAATATGGAATTTTGGGTAGGAGAGGAGGATTGTAGCCGATGGAGGCTGGCACAGAATGGTATTTTTTCGGTTCGCTCTTATTTTAGATCTCTCTTGGGACC
>CAIGRT010138470.1:0-24093 GCA_903798405.1 Fraxinus platypoda
TTCCTTGAACTACGCTTGATATTCACGTGAGCCATTAGTTTAGACCTACATTAGCTCACAAGTCATATTACTTCAAATGTTTGACTTTAGATGTGTGTAGAGACTGAATACTGCTTTGATTTTCATGTTACAGTGTGGATTATATTGTTCTAACCAGTGTTGACCGTGATGATTTACCAGATGGTGGCAGTAGCCATTTTGCTGAAACAGTCAAAGCCATGAAGGTATGAGCATTTCTATGTTCATGAAACTTGAGTTGCTTTCAGCTTATATGGAATAATGTACATGCTTCATATCTTGTAGATACACAAGTATAATTTGATGCTAATAATGTATAAATGTGACATATCTACATACTTATGTTTACACTAACTAGACTAGAATGCATACTTCTAACTTGCAATATGAATCTTTTTGCAGATGCTGAAGCCTGATATCATGGTTGAGTGTTTAACTTCTGATTTCCGAGGTGACCTAAATGCCGTATCCACTCTAGTACACTCTGGTTTAGAGGTTTTCGCTCACAATATTGAAACTGTGAAACGACTGCAGCGTATTGTTAGAGATCCTAGGGCTGGGTAAGTGGTTCAGAAGTTATTCCATTAATTCAGCCAAGTTCAAAATTGGCCTCTTAATGTATGGCATTTTATCTTCAGTGAATCTAGATATTTTGTATCAAGTTTTTCCCTGAAGCCTCCTCGAAAATACAGACTGAAAACTAATCAAATTTTGTGATCACTCTTGTACTTCCTGTTCAAAGGACCATTATTTAATTTGTTTTTGCTTGGTTTTAACTTTGAAAGTGCCATTTTCCCAACTATTTTAATGCCAGTCTCGTCATAATCTTATCAAGTTGTTTCTAAGTTTGTTTATCCTAGTGTTCATACTAAACTTGTTGGGGCCTATCTCAAATTCGCTGCTTTGAGATAAAGTGAATCGTTTTTTTGAACTTTTTGTAATTCAAAATCTGCTGATGCAGCAGCCTCTACAGTTATAAATGGTTAGGTGTCGAAGTCAGTGTAGAATACCATTGTCGGGAAAATAATTCATTTCTATGCTGAAAGCTAATACATTTCAGTTAAAATCCAGGGTTTAGTCCGTATTTTTGTCTGAGTGATGCTATGCTAAACTAGTTGATTGCATGGTACAGGTATGAACAGAGTTTATCTGTTCTGAAACATGCAAAGCTCAGCAAGCAAGGGATGGTAACAAAATCTTCTATTATGTTGGGACTAGGTGAAACTGATGATGAGCTGAAGGAAGCCATGGCTGATTTAAGGGCCATAGATGTTGACATTTTGACGCTTGGACAATATTTACAGGTGAGTTGACCTGCCGAGGGCTTAAATAGCTAGGTTCTCGGTGGTAAATAAATCTGGCGTTAGGAACTTTAGGAAGTTACGACTGACAACGATTGTTTCTTTACGCAAGAACCGTATGAATTTAGCTGGCCATGCCAATCCTTCTTTTTCTTATATATTTGATAAGTTAACAACTATTATTGTTACAACTTGGTCTTGCAAATCTCATTTGACATTTCGGAATAGCTGGATGCGAATTCGAAGTGCAGTGTAAATATATTCTTGATTGTTAACCCAAAAGGGAAAAATAGTATTCTTCGCTTTTCCTTAGGGATTCCTTAGCTATGGTGCTTAAAATATTAATTTCGTTCATTAGGCCACAGACTCTGGCTTCAGACCTTTTGAAGCATATTTTCAAAACTGCAATAATTTACTGCCTTTCCTTGTCTGCAGCCAACACCATTGCATCTTACTGTCAAAGAGTACGTCACACCTGAAAAATTTGCCTTCTGGAAAGATTATGGAGAGTCAATTGGTTTCCGTTATGTTGCAAGCGGACCCATGGTAAACATCTTTGCCTTATTACCCTCAATTATTTAATAATCCATTTCTTTTTCTTATCAAAGGTGCAGACATTTTGTTTGCCTAGTGAAAAAATTAAACAAATTTAGCAGATTTAACACACACACACTCTCTCTCTCTCTCTCTCTCTCTCGTTTATACAAGAACTTCCTACTGATGGACCTTGATAAAAGTGTCAAACCCGAATTGAAATTTTTACTTTGGTTTCTGGTTTGCCTTTTATATGATTGATTGCATTTGAACCCCTCTGTTGGACAAATTTTTACTTCTCTTCTGTTGTTAAGGACTAGTCCCTTGGACACTTCAATATGTCTCAATCTACTTCAGTACATTCAAACGTTAAACCATGGATTTTCAGAAAACTTAGAGAAGGTTTTCTTACATGATTTAAAGTTGTTATAACGTTCCTTGACACATTATCTCTGAGACTAAGCTTAAGTTTCGTATCTCTATACAATCCATTTAAGCCGGTTATTGATATAAATTAAAAGTGCTCTTCATTTTTGTCATAATTAGTGGATTATATATTCATCTCCCTCTGGCTCTACAGTAAATTCTTTTGGATTTTGGCTTATCCAGGTTCGATCCTCGTATAGGGCTGGGGAACTTTTTGTCAAGACCATGGTGAAAGAGATGTCCAAGAACGCATCTAATATATCTTTATAATTCCAAGTTTCTAAACCATCTGCTCAAGTAGACATGAATTCTCTTGGCAAAATCTTGGCATTCAATCGTGATCATGGTTATCTGATGCAACAAGAAGGTTCAGTACACGAGCACATTGGAGACATCAAACTTAGTCTGGTACTAAATGCAAATATTTGGTGCTCCTATATGTTTGAGATGAAAATGATTGCTTAGTTTTGACGAATGATTCCCTATATATTTTTAAACTTATTAATTACAATTTTTATGAACTTAATTCTTTATTTTTTTTCTCATGTAAGATCTTAATCATATGCTCCAAAGGAAACATGCTGTTCTCTATGTTATGTGGACCAATTACGGTTGTATGTTTGTAAAACCTCGATTATAATTTAAGGTTCTTGTGTTTAAACTGGGTTTGATGCTTAAATCATAACATTGCATCTGAAGCTACGATTTTGAAAAGTGAGACTACTGATATCCCACTGTAAATGTAAAGTTTGAAAGAATATATAAAACTGTCCGAGAAATGGAAGAAAGAGTTTACAAAGAACCAAGGAGAAATCTGAGTAACGAGGAGTGTTATTTCTGGAAGCTGAGAACTGATTTGTTTACAGGGACATGTGGACACGTATTTAAAATTTGTGGACTTAATGTTTGGGCGTGCTTATAAGCAGCTTACAAGATGATTTTTTTTGAAAAGTATGTATTGGCCTGCTTTTCAAAAAGTCATCTTATATGTTACTTATAAGCTCAACCAAACGTACACTAACAAGACTTTGCTGTCATGATTATCACAAGATTATACCAACTGAGCTGCTTGGCTCGCCTACCACTGGCCATGGCTCAACTCGCTCAACTGAAGTGTGGCTCTGTTCACCTCGCGAGCTCGTCCCTTGGTAGGGTGAGATGCAATATCTATATTTTTACTGAAATTACATTTTTAACCCATACGACGAGCCAACGTGCGCCTCGCACGAGAAATTGTGGGTGTGAGATGGCGAACAACTCGATCCACTTAGCTCCCCTGCTATAAAGGTCTCTTGCTGCATCAAATTACCCTTTCTATAGATGACGAAAACATAAAAACCCAATTATGTACTGATCAACACACTTATCGTAGTCGAGCTTATCATATGCCTGAAAACAACTGTCATATCCTTTCTATTGAGCTCATCCTAAGAGTTAATAGGGTTTTCTAGCGAGGGGAGACTAAATGGGGATTAAAATTAGATTTTTAGTAGATCGTGATAGAAGTTTTTGAAATGTGGTTGAAAAGCTGTGGGACCCATGAAAGAGGTGGTTAATATTGATTGTTTGACTTTGACTTAGATTAAAATCTGATTTAAATCCAAAACAAACAAGGCCTAAGAGTTAATCGGGTTTTCTAGTGAAGGGAGAACCTCTAGAAGAGTATAGCAAGATGTTTCAGCGATATCAACCCCAGCCAAATAGAAAAGAAAGGATTTTAATTATTGTTTGGCATACAGCGCCGTTCTTAGGATCTCAAATCCTAATTTTCTCACCTCGTCTGGGTTCGATCCACTTTACATAGACATTATCAACATTATTTAATATTTAGAAACATACATTGAAGTATTTTGATCCCACATCTCTGCTAGTAATCCTCTAATCTGTATCAAGATTTTTCAATTCTTTGTCCTGTTTCCCTCGAGATTTTGGCTTGAGACGCTTCTTCAATTGTTCAGAAAATATAGAGGTCGAGCAATTCGCTATGGCAGCAGCATCCGAGGACTCGGCAATAGTTGTTGGTGTGTTCTCGGCTTCACTATCCATACACGATCTTTTCTTGATAAACTCGACTTCTCCATTGTCGTTCACCACCACCATGTTGCACGGGACTTTCTCTGCATAGTATTCTATGTTTTTCCTGTCGTGGTGTCTGATACGTGCCCAAATTAATACCATATATTAGTCCATGTACATTATTCGATCGAGATTTTTTTAACGTACCTATCGAAAACCACTAGCGTAGCATTCAGACTGCTAATTTGCTCCACAACCAGTAGTCTTAATGGATGCCCCATTTCAGTTCTGATCTCTGGCACCACCTGAAATTAGTTAATACACAAAAAGTATCATTAAATCAAATAATAATTAATAAATAATACTTGTGCTTATACGTAGAGAGTTGTGAATACAAATACCCCATAACTTTGGCACAGGTCAACAAGTCGTTGAACCTTTTGGTACTTGGGATCATTCTTCCACTCAATTTTCTCTTTCACAGTAGACAAATCATCGAGATCCATGCTCCAAATGTCTGACCAAGTCTTTGCTGAGACTATATATACAAGCAAATTTTATGGTAGTTTGCAAATCGATAAAAAAATATATTATAATGAGAAAAGATAGATGAAAAATAATACTTTTGCGATTATGCACTGAAGACATGTTTGGTACACTATATTAAACTCACGTGGAATGTTTAGCCAGGGTGAGACACCAAGTATAGTAATAGTGCAACAATCGCGGAAAGTAAAATTCTTCAGGACCCATTCGAGCAACTCAATCGAGACATCCTTCAAACCATTCATGACTATAAGAACACGATTAGGATTGTCCATTGATCTTGGTGACGGATCAAATATAATGTCATGTGCTACTGTTGTCTTGCTCGCTATCGGAAAGCAACTTGGCATTGTTTTGCCTTTATATATATTCCTTATCTCAATAAAATTGAAAAAAAGAAAAAGATTAACAAAGGAATTCTATACAAGGGAGAACTAAAGAGTGGGAAGGGGTATAATGTAAGGATTTGAAGTTCTTAAATAGCATGAATCAATTTGGTTATGGGGTTTAAGCCAATGAAAAAGGTATTTTGGTAGGTAAGAATGACAAAATATAGATAGATATAACCAAGGGAAAAACTTTGAATGCATCTTTAAAAACTAAGAAATCGAGCAAAGTATACGTCCAAATTTTCTTACCTATTTCTCATATGACTTCGATTATTTAAAATTTTCTTATAAAACTTATTCAAATTTTAAACTCAAGGTGATATTTTACTCAAATTATCAATGGGATTTTAATAATTTTAAAGCTTATTGGAATTGAAAATTTTCATCTTATTTTAATAAGTAAATATTGGGTTCACCTTAAAGGTCAATATTATTAAAAAGAATTCTCCATTTCTTTATATGTTGATCAATCGAAACCCCTTCCCAAATTAGTCATGTGTTGAGAATGAGAATTGAACCTTATGAGATCTATCTGTTGACCATAGATGGCGAAAGCCCAGTAATCGAAAACATCACTAACTTAGGTCGGACGCTGGATTAAATCCTTAACATTAATTGTTAAAACAAATAATATTTTTTACTTATAAGTAAGAAAAAATGTTTACTTTGCCTAAGTGAGTGGCATACATGGTCTTATAATATAAAAACTCTAAAATAGTCGATAGTATATTAATCTCATATATATAATACAAGTGTTCAAATTATATTCTTGGGTTATCACGAAGGAAAATTTTCTTGGAAAACTATTTAATTAGAGAACCTCAATTGATCGCCAAAAACCAAGCAATTTTCTTGGCATGGTCGTATACTTCGAACGATTTCTTGGCATGGTCGTATCCCCATCCATTTTTTAATTCTTTCTTCGTTTTTTTCTTTTTATATCTTCTTTAATTTTTCTTTGTGGGTAGCAAAGTTTTCAAGGATCAATGGACAATCCAAAGCGTATTCTTGTTGTCATGGATATGCTTTAAAGGATGTCTCTTTCAAGAATTTTACTCTCCGAGATAACTACACAATTACCCTCCTCGGTGTAATGCCCTGGCTCAACACTCCAAGTGAGTAATTAGTTATATCATGCAGTTTTTTTTTTTTTTAATACTATATATCAAAAATATCTCTAGTGTAAAAAAACTAAATAATTTATCTCGAACGGAAAATATTGGCACTGGTATTATATTTTTAGGTTATGAACATGTTTTGTCACTAAACTTAGGTTATGAACATCTTTTCAAGATTTCAATTCACAGTTAAGAAATACAGATTTTCTTTTCAAAAATCAGATATGTTTAAAATTCTAAATATTAATAATAATATTATAAAATTAAATTAATTTATATACCAACCACTACCTCGATCCACCCCTACCAAATGAACTAAATATTGTGGTGTTTAGGCGGCAGTGTTGGATCTTGTTGGTGGTTGGGTGGTGGTTTTGTTAATGTTTGAGCGACAATTTTGTTGGTGTTCGGACAATGATTGGTGTGCTTGCGATCTGGTGTTTGAGTGGCTGTGTTAAATCTTATTGGTGGCGGTGGTTTTGTTGGTGGTTACGAGGGTTTTCAAGTTAAATTTGTAGTTTGTTGGAGGTGGAGATAGTGGTGGTGGTGGTGCTAACGATAGTGGTAAGATGGAGCTGCTTTCGGTGTTTGTGATCAATTATTTGAGATTGTGACAAATAAATTGAATGCTTTGTGACAAAAAATAACACGCGACCGATATATTGTGACCAATAAATAATATGTGGCCTAAAATTTTGAGTTGTGACTTATAAAATTTGTGGTCGATTAATAAATTGTGACCTATAAAATTTTTTATTGTGATCGATAAATAAATTGTGACTTATAAATTTTTTAATTTGTGATCGAAAAATAATTTGTGACCAAATTATATAGAATTGTAACCTTAATATATTTAAGGATCACGCTACTTGTACACCGAGGTTAACACCCGGTGTATTGTGAGGGGGGCCCACGATTTTTTTATTGATCGTGGGCTCCCTTTCTTGTGAGGGGGCTGTACACCGGGGTATCAACCTCGACGTACAAGTAGCATTTCCCTATATTTAATTAATAAAATATATTTTTTACTAATTATTTCATAAATAAAATTTAATAATATCTAATTTTTGAAGTTTTAAACCTTGTCTCTTAGTTTTGAAATGGGTACTAGTTAATTTATTAGACATGAAATTTTCCACTATATAATGCTGCTTCCTCCACTCTGCATGCATTTGCTGAAAACCGTGGCTGCCATTGATTTGTTATTCTCCCTCTTTGTGCTTTAGTATAACTTTGTTCTTCCATGGTTTTCCCTTTCCTTTGTGACCGCAAATCATCACCATATTATTGTCCTTTGTGGTTGAAAGAATAAGGAGCAACCGAAGTGAATATTAAGAGTTGTGGGTTGGAGCATTTGATTGAGTGTTCGTTGAGATTGGTGACGTTAAATTGAGTCCAAAAATCACTGAATCGAAGATCTTAAAGCAAGTTTCTGCAACAATATTGATGAAATTTATATTTGGATTTTTTCCCCTTTTTCAGCATTGAAGGGTATTTTCGTGTTCTTGCTTCATGGAGGAAACTGGGATGAACGGAGGAATTATGTTGATTTTGAAATGAATGGAGTAATCATACCATCTTACTATAGTTTTAAAAAACTTGTAGACGATTCTTTGGAAAATGAAACTCGATGGAGCAAGAGAGGGTTTGACATGGCATCTTCGCGTAGGGGATCGGTTGCCACGTTAAGATTTTTAGTGACTGTAATTTGAAGTTTTATTGGAATCTAACGATGAGTGAGAGATGCGTATGCATTATATTTTGATGTCACAAATGTAGCGGATGGTTACACGTGTGAAATTTGAAAACATCAACTCCACACGATCATGGTCACATAAAATCCATGATACTCATACAAAAACATATGTGAATATAGGTGTAGGGTTGAAACATCACCATATACTAATGTCACCGTCACACGAATTTGGAACGAAAACATAAAATGATTTTAAATCTTCTATACATGTTAAAAGAGCTTTAACATACGTCACAAAAAGGAGCAAATGGTGGAACAACGGCATGGGCTGCTGCTGGTGGCGTCGGATTCTCCTCCGACAGGGATAAATGGGGTGGGGGTGGGGGTGGAGGTGGGGAGTAAGTGTAAGGAGAAGGGTAGGTTGGAAAAATGACCATTTTCTATATTTTTCTTCTTCAACTTCTTTTTTCATTTCATTTCTTTTTAATTTTTTACTCAAATTAAGTATTAATTATGATGCGGATATCCTATTAGGTGGCAAAATAAAGTTTAATGGAATACCGTGTCATTTTTCTTTGTCCATGTAGGAACCCGTTGAAATTTTGACAGACTTCCATTTTAAAGTTTGTGGATGATTTTCGCGTATAGTATAAAAATTGCAAATATTTTTAATGGTAAGAATTGACACAGACGTTCAATAATATTGTATAATGATGCAAATATTACCAGTACAAGCAAGTCCAACAATTAATTAACATTAACATAACCTAGGAAATTATGTAGGTTTTCTTGCCTTCTGTTAATTTTTATGTTTCTATCAACTATGGTATTGAAGGGAAGTGCAAGATATCTTGCTCACATGTCTTGCATAGAAATATATTTGGTATTTCTTCACTATTTGGTATTTGAACACAGCGTGTGTGTTGCCAAACTTCACAAATATCACAACATATCATTCTCTCCCCATCATCATATTTAGTTCCACAACCACAATCCACCACAAAACTACTCTTTAATCCTTCATATATCCCACTATTTACGATTTCTCTTTGTCCTTCGATGCCCTCAAACGTGATTTTACCACCCGGTCTCACCATCCCGAAAACTAAATCCGTCCCTTTTAGATTAAAATCTGTAACTGGTCCCATGACAAAGTTTCTGAGTCCCAAATATATTTCTCTAAAAGTCTTCTGTACTTCAAACTTGAGCTCGTCAAACGTGGCATTGTTTCCCAATATGAAACACTCGTATGGCGTCACTACCTTTACTGGCGACAATGCTCCTCCATCACAAGTCGACCAAATTACGGCGCAATATACCTTTGATTTATTTTCCACAGATTTTGAGCCCAACTCCCCACCATATTCTTTGAAAAAGTATTTGGTATCAAGAATAATTGTTGAAGCTACAGAAATAGTGCCAAACCCTCCATCATTAGTCATTTCCTTGTGCTCTGTAAGGACATTTTTGTACAAGTAATGTATATCATTCATAAGTTGACTCCATGTAACTTTTTGATAAGGCTTCAATTTTGCTTCATTGGTCACCATCAAGAACTCTTCCTGTTTGGGAAATTCGCACGAAATATCTTCCAAACAATATTCTAAAACCTTTGTAACCGGATTTAAGCAGCGGCGAACAAAATATTTTCCCACTATGTGGTTCCCTAAAGACTTGAGAACAAAATCTAATAAACCCGTGTCACCAATGTAAGCACGTGCAGCATCACGTACTTCTTGTCTAGAAACCCATCTTAATTCGGCTCTCTTTAAAGCTTGAATCACCACTCGGATCGCCATTTCAACGCGCTTAGGGGACCATCTACAAGATGTGTCCGACAACACGAGTCGTGGATACTGAGAACTATACGAGGTGTTCCCTTTTGGTACTTCCAATTTTAACTCTAACATGAAATGAAACAAATCACCTAAGGTTACCAAAGAATGTCCTGATAATATCTGATACCTCGATAGTAAAATTAGTATATCTTTTTTACAAGAGTTGAGGTGATGAGCAAGTAAGCCTAGTGGCACATTTTGTAAGGCTTTAACGGCACTTTCATACATCTCTAAGTTAATGCCAAAGCTTCCACGACCAAATACGTAACCCCAACGACCAAACCATGGCTTACCATAGGCCACAGCATGAAGTAGTCTTAGATCCATACCTTTCTTCTGTGACGTGTCCTTAAAACTCACTTTCCTACAACACGAGGAGTGTGTTAAAGATAGAATTGAATGAATTAAGGTTTTCAGATGAAGTGTTTCAGCATTGTACAAACCTTGCTCCTAATCCAGTACAAAGACGATTCCAGAATTCCATGATTTGGTAACCAGCCAAGTCCGAGCCCGTCTCCAACCCATTAATGCACAGCAAATGACCAAATCCATTACCGTGAAAAACACCATGCATGGTATGTCCTTGTAATTCTATCAAATTCGACTTGCACATTGAATTCGTGTTGTCGCCGCTCAACCAGGCTGGAATTGTGTTCTTGGAAGGCAACAAAAAGTGGTACTTTTTATTGCAAATCATGTGGTGTCCCCAACCTGAGCTACATTTGAATCAATACTATGAAAATTATACATTGATTAAAACATTGAAAAAAGAGAGAAGGGTTGTATTTAAAGACACCGAAAATTGACATAAAGGCTAGAAAATGTTTGGTAATATGTTCCCAAAGACAGTTTATGCAAATACTAGTGTCCCTTTCGGAACACTTTATGCATGTCGGCCATTTGATGACAAATGAATATAGTCTAGAGGTTGCGGGGTATGTTAAAGACAAAGCCTTATCCTTGCTCGGAAAATTTAAACTTTTAGATGAAATGATCTTGGAATAACTGCGAAGAAATTAATCAAACTAATAAGAATTACAAACGAAACAAACAAGATTACTCATACAATTTCACCACGATTCATAATAACTTTGGGGTTGACCTTACCTATATATTGACAATGCTGGCAGTGATGATGAATCGATAACTCAATTGGCTCCTCGATCACAAGCAGGAATACATGTAGTGAAGGATGACGAAAAACTTCAAGCTGAAAGGACCAGCTTGTCATTGCACCAGACAGATGAGTTTCAACCTGCCCAAACTCCAGGAGCTCTCTAACATTTTGTAGAAAGGAGCCATTGAACTCTGCAGGGTAGCCTTGTTGCCCGAATGTCTTGAATTTGAAAACTCTTTCCCCTCTCTTCCTCTTCTTGCACCCACTAAGATCCAGATGGGACGTCATAATGCTAGAAGTTACAAACCCACAAAGAAATTAAGTAGATGAGCCTTGAAAGAAGATATAAATAAGGTCATGCTTGGTATGTAAAAATGGACAAAACATGACAGTCGAATGTACTATACCAAACATGCCATAACCGCTCGGACTTGGCTCATATATATACATAGCTGGATCACACGCATAGTGCCGTAGAATACATATATAGTGGACAATAAGCAAATGAGTTACGAGGAAAATGAAAATGGAGTAAGGCAAGCTCACAATCTGCATGATATGTTACAAAATAAAGCTATGCAAATCTATCGCGAAATTGCATGGCTACAAGAGAGTTCTTTAGTAAATTAATGACACCATGCTTTTCATCATGCAACCGTCCACCATTTAAATTCCTTGTCTTACGGCAATTTCTGTGGCAAGCAAGAGCAAGCTGAGACTTCTATTAAAACTAATAGATAATTCCTATTTTGTTGGCCAACTACCCAACATGGGGTATTTCATGAACTCGATTTGGCCCTGCATTAATAAAGGGAACATTATTATTATTATTTTCATTTTTGCCATTATGCTTAATCCAAGAGTTCATCTCTTTGGGACTGCTCATTAAGAAAACCTGCGTGCTAGTTTTTAATTGAGATAGAGGTTGCCTATAATGGTCAGTCCACTATCTTCCACCCTCTCGACTAGAGCAGGACATGGTCCGGCTCAATTTGGTTCTTAAGATAATCGAATCAAACCAGAATTTTCGAGTATTTAGTAAATGAAACCGTCGAACCTAAATTGAACAATATCTAATAAATAGGAAGTTTTCGTTTAGACATATACGGTACCTCCTTGTTTGGCTGGCCCTTACAAAACTAGATTATGAGATTCTGCACTTTGATTATCCAAGACAAGTACTAACAATGGTTCTAAAATTCAACTCCAAAATATCTAGGATTATATAGCATTGTTAGAATTACAATAATAAAATCATAAAAATGAGGTCAAACTTTTCAAAATTAGTATTCAATATGGAAGGCATACTAAAAGAAATGTGACAATGTTCAATCAAAAAAAGAGTAACAATAAAGATCACGGCAAAAAGATTATGTCCTTGTTTGGTATTGATTAAAATCAGATTATATAACGAGCACACAAATGTCAAGATCGGTGTTGCTCAAATGAGCCACCATTGCATGTTAAAGGATAAATATCACATTGAATATTTATTTCCTATTTTACCACTCTATACTCTTTTAAAATTGTTATTTTAATATATTCAAATTATACATTTTTTTCTTATTATTAATTAAGATATATTTCACATACCTTTTGATTGAGATGAGACCGCATAGTTAATAAAATACAAATATAAGTACTGGTATAAAATTTAACCAAATTGTAAAATATTATTTTTTTTAACAAATATGATTGACAAATAATTATTAAATCAACATAAATAAAGGTTTTTAAAATAATATTGAAAATTTTATAAAATATCTTATATTGCTAGATTTAATATAATCTTCCCTAATTTTATTTTTAGCGCTCTTGATATTTATATACTTTTTAATCATTTTTGTTGTAAATATTTTAGATCTATTTTAATTTATTCATTTTTTAGTGAGAAATCAAAAGTCATAAAACATGATTAAGATGAAATCACACTATATAAAAAGAGAGAGAAAAAAAAATAAAAAATTTAAAATTAAAATAGTTTATTTTTGTCTAAATTAAAATTAATAAAACAATCATACATACATAGATCATGGCAAAATGGTGAACTTATGCTATGAGGTATGGTTTCTTAAATTTTTTTTTTTTTTTTTTAAATGAGGGAAGTTCTATGTTATTGTCATAAATTTCAAGAAAGATTTATGTAATTCACTCTTAAACATGCATTCGAGCTTTCGAAAATTGAGCTCCGACTTATTCACCTAAAGCTTTTCTTACCATTATTTACCCCGTCATTTTAGGCTTTGTATTCATTATTCGACGTTTGTATAGTCGAGTAAGTTTAGAGTTACTCGAGGGGCCTATGTTGGCTCGTTGATCTCGAGCTCTCAAACCTCTTCTTGCTTCTTAGTCAAGGGTTCAAGACAGATTATTAGATATATTTTGTGTTGAGTGATCGACATTGTTAAATAGATCGAGAATAAGTGAATTTATGGCTCGTTTGAAAAAAAATGTTATTTTTACTTCTGTTTTTATTTCTTGTAGAAGAGTTTTATTTGAAAATTATCTTATATGAGTTTCCTTTAAAACTTCTTGTAGAAGACAATATACTTTTAAAAATTTATTTGAAGACGGTGAAAATAAATTCTCAATTCAGATAAAAATTTTAATTTTTCAAAAATCCTACGCAATGGCCCATAGTGTAACATAATGTTCCAAGTATAAAACCGAACCATTGGCCGACATGTCACGTGAAGAATGCGAAAGAAGAGAGTAAACGATAACTATCTATCTAACCTTCTAAAATGGACTATTAGAAAAATGTCATTTCTATTGGAATGTCGTAATGTTCTTTATATTTTTTCTTTTAAGCATCTCTCTGACTCTGTCCCTTCAGTTTTCCTCTCTCCTCTTCACACATTCTCTCTCCTCTCTCATCCGAAGGAAAAAGAACCTGAAAGGCCTGTTTAACCAGGAGTAAGTTCTCTCTCTCATGGATGTACAATATTTATCTTGCCTTCTCTTTCTCCCCTCCCTTTCTCCCAGTATTCTAGTATTTATGCTCCATTTAATTTAATGTATTTTTGCATTGATTTATGTTGTGATTCAATTTCTTAGTTATTATAACTGTGGATCTGTTTTTATTTTCATCATTTTGTATCAGATCTATGTTTGAAATGGCAAAGATTGAATTTTTTTCATCGGAATCTTCATTTCTGAGGAATTTAAAATATTTATTTTGATTATTTCCCCTGGTTGTTCGTGATTATTGTGGATCTGTTTGATTATCCTTTGATTTGTTGATTTATAATCTTGAACTTGAGGTAGGCAATGTAAATATTTACCCATTCGTAAATTTTATCATTTCTTTTAAAATTATATTGATGTTTGAGTTTGTGGATGTTTATGTGGTTATGATCCCAGTTTGTCGTTTTTGAGGTATTTTTATCCTAATTACTATATGAATTATAGATTTGGGTTGTTCTGGAGATTCAATTAAAACTGTTGGTTCTAGGTTGATTTCCTTCGGTTATTTGATCAACTTTGTAGAATTTGAGTTAACTGTGCTTTGATCTACTTGAATTCTATTCTTTGGCTGATTGTCTGTGCTTCATTGTTTTCATTTCATTTTGGTACCTTAGTCATGCTGATTGAAATGCTTTTATGTTTAACTGGAATTAGGATGAGGATTTAACGAGTGTGTTCTATGCTTGATCTGTAGTTTTTCTGATCTATAGTTTTTTTATGGACGACGATGCATTAAGCATGAGGAATTGGGGTTACTATGAACAACCTCCCCTTAAGGGGCACCTTGGTCTTCAGCTCATGTCTTCTGCAACAGAGCGAGACGCTAAATCTTTCCTATCGGGGTCCAATAATCCCATTATGGTTGCTGCCAATGGGGCCTTCCGCCCACGGGATTGCATGGTTACTGAACCACCAGTCACACACATGGACTATGTCAGAGACAGTTGGATAAATCACAGAGATAAATTCTTGCATATGTTTCCGGGGAACCCTTACAATCCGGTTTTTGCAGAACCATCTGGAAGTCATAGTTCCATGCAGATTTTAAGCCAACCTGATACAACTGATGATACGGGGGTGACAGTCGAAGAGCCAAGTGTTAAAAAGGCAGGTGGCCCTGCCAAAAAGAGGTCAGCTGCTGCCGCTTTAAAGCCATCAAAAGCAAAGAAGTCAAGTAAAGGTATCTCTGTGCCGAAGGAAAATGGTAATTCCTCTGTTCATCGTGCCAAAACAACAAAGAAGAATCTGGATGTTGTAATAAATGGAATTGACATGGATATATCTGGTATTCCAATTCCGGTTTGCTCTTGTACTGGTAATACACAACAGTGTTATCGATGGGGGTGTGGTGGTTGGCAGTCAGCTTGTTGCACTACAACTATATCTATGTATCCATTGCCAATGAGTAACAAAAGACGTGGAGCAAGAATTGCTGGACGAAAAATGAGTCAAGGTGCTTTCAAGAAGGTTTTGGAGAAACTTGCTTCAGAAGATTATAATTTCAATAACCCAATCGATCTGAAGACTTACTGGGCTAAACATGGCACCAACAAGTTTGTGACAATAAGATAGAGTTATGACATGGGTACCTCAACTGGATTGCCTCCTAATCTGATCTGTTTTGCATGTATATATTCTGCGGCCATCAGCAGAGGTTTTCTCTGCGCTTTCAGTGATACATCTTTTAAATTAGATATTTGTGGTTCTCAAGAACCGATGTTTAATTCTTCTGTTTGTTTCAGAGGCTAGCAATTTTTTCTGGCCATGAACATTTGGATTATGAATGATTTCTTTTCATCCATTTTCATTTATCGGATTGCTGACATAGGTCACTTAAAGATGATGGTTCACTGTGTGGCTTTTTATGATGGTAATGTTTGCTCCATTTTACATTTTTAGGGATTTTTCCCCCATATTTATGTGTTGATGTTCGAACAAAGTGCATTAATGCTTTATTATGAGGCAGCAGCAGTTTGTTTGCTTTTCGAATTGAATATCTCATTTTGGGGAGATCATTACACTTGCATATTTGTACATTCATTTTCTGCCTCGTATGTAGATTACATGTAGGTCCAGAATCAAATGGGGACTAATGTGTTTCTTGGACAAGAATAGATAACACAATGTTGTTATTAGTCTGTAAATTTGTATATTTAGATGATGAATTATTGTTGAAGATAAGTGCTGTGGCTTTTTATCAGTTTAAGACTTCAGAATAGATGGTAACATGGTTTAGAGCTACGCAACATACCATGCACTAGTGAGACTTTTGGTCAAAAAATGAATCTGGTCTGCATTTGAGTTGGAGAGTTGGAGATAAGATTTAAATGGGTACATGTAGGTCCTCTCCAACGGCTTAAATTTAGATTATATGAAGAGATAATTAACAATTATAAGTCTGGAAGGAGTTAAGTTACTAGAAATAGTTGATGAGGATCCACTGCTCAAGTTTGTGCATATTCAGCTGGAGTTTCCAGGAACAGATTGAGAATGTGATTTGTCAAAAAAAAAAAAAAAATTTCGAAGGTCTAGTAACACTGCTGCCCTGCTTGCCGACACCTGTGGCTCGCGAGCTAAGTTTCCATCTGCCTTTTTAAGTCTTGTTTTCATCTTATGATCTGCCAGTGTTCCATTGTTGAGCTCTGAACATATGCCAATCTGCAAACAAAGTAAAGCCATACCAGCTCTTTCATATTGTGGTGTTTTTTTTCCTTCCTGTAGTTGGTAGACCTACTTTGTAAAAGAATCGATCACCATTATTTAACAACTTCTTGATAAGAATCACAGGTGACGGTCGGTCGATCTGTGTGTTTTATCGGTATGTTATTAGTAACTTTCTTGAACTTGTAATGTCTATATTCCACAGGGACAATACATTGGCTTATTGATTTTAAGGTCAAGTCCAATTTCCGTTGTGCTTCTATTATCGTACGTAATTCAAGAGTGCAACATTAGTCTTTTAATCAAGTGATTCAATGTTATTGGATCAAACCCAATTGAGAAGAACTGAATAGGACTATGCATAGACCATTATCTATCGAGCCCCATGAATAACTCCAATTGATAGGACTATGCATAGACCATTATCTATCGAGCCCCATGAATAACTCCAATTGATACGAATTTTTAGGTCTACAAATAGAGATTAAACTGAACAACATAATAAAGGAGTTTCGTACCCTACACCACAAACAACCCTATTATTGATTCTTTCTGCTCTTAATTCCAAGGTGTCCATATCTTGAGTTGCTTTCCCCATATTTTTAATGTGCATTTTGATGACACAGTGATACTAAGTGGTAATGGTTTGCTGCCAATATGATCGATGTTAGGGTGTGTTTAACCAATCGACTGACTGATAGGCATATGGTCGATCAGCATTTCAAGAATCGATGAGTTGTCGACGGACATCTAGTAAAAAATTGATCGAAATAAGGTGGAAAATAAATTAATAAGCTCGTGCTTAGCTAATACATCTTCAAAACTCTTTATTTAAAGATGACATTACATTATAAAAGAACCTGCTGTATGAAGAAAGTTCTGTACAAATCAATGCAGAATTTAGATGGCATCTTCTGTTTATTCTACCCTGTAAATTCTAAATCATATATCTCTTTTGTTTTTGCAAAATGTTAAGAACCAACCAAGATACCAAAATCTCTCTGATACCAATTGTTATGAAAACTGGAACACTCTAATACCAATTTGTTGTAAGAAAATAAGAGATTAAGTGCAATATGGAGTAATTGATCACACAAAAAAAAAGAACAATGTAATTTTGTAGATAATGGAGATTTTATTATAGTATGGAGAAAGAACACAAGAATTGTGTGTTTATGATTTGTCTAACTAATCTAACTTCTTCTAAAATACAATGAAGAGTTAAATATATATAGGAACAAATAGGAGACGTTTAGACCTTCATAGTAGAGTTGTAGTTGAAGGAGAATGTCAAAAATGGAGTCCAAAAAGGAAAATAACATAAAAAATCGCGCAAGAGGTGAAAGGACAAGGCGGCGCGGGGCCAGCGGCGCCCACTTACAGGTTATTTCCTCCAAAAATCTTGATTTTCTTTGTTACAATGTCCTCTTAAAGTCAAACATAAATCCCTACTTCTAATGAGCTTTCAAGTATAATATCAATTAAAATTCGCCTAATAAACTTGAATAGAATTTCACAATAACATTCAAAATAGAATTCTTCTTAACATGCACTTTAATTAAAATTTCAAATTATCTTAAACAAATAATTCGGGACACATCCAAATTCTATCACAAAATATAATACTTGATCCACAAAAATTATAAATGGTTAGAATTGAAAAAACAATAAAATTTCTCATTTGAAAATTTAAGCATTTCCTCATGGGATCACCTTCTCGGTTATTTGCATTTTGGTCAGTTCTTTAAATAATTTTTCTTTCTGAGACAATTGAGAAGGCTCTTCAAAGGGAATGCAAACCCTGCTCAAAGATTACTAGAAGCTGATCAAATCTGGAAGCTGTTCTTGATTATTTTTCTTTGAATGAAGCACGGGTGTAATCCAAGACGCGGAGAAGGGATTTTCTTGGCTGACTATCATTAGATCTTCTTCAAATTTCTCCCATTTATCGGTGATTATAGTTGCTTTCTTCGAGTCTTTTCCTTCATTGGAATTTTCAGAATCTACGATAACAATTGATGTATCTTCCTGTCCTTTCGACTCCAATTCATTCACAACGGATTTCTCAGACTCTGATAATCCAATTATTATTTGCTCAAGCTCTTCGATTCCGTCTTCTGGGACTTTTTCAACCATGGGAAATTCTAATGCATTGACTACCCCGATCTGTTGGCAGAATTTGATATATAAAGAAAGCTCGTCGCCTTGGGCTTTCGCCTTCTGCACAAGTTCGAGTGCCATTGTTGCCTCGGCTTTATTGGCAGAATAAATATTAACAAGAATGATGGCAATCCCTCTACATATTTTGCTGTAAATATCAAAAATCTCAATTATAATTCCATCCATTGCATCCTGCACAAGAGGGACCCTGGTTGCATTTGACTTTGGTTTAATCTGCATCAACAAATCAAGCAAACCTTGCAACTTCTGCAGCAACTGAAGCTCTTTAATTATCGAAACAATTTTCTGTGCTTTGCGTTCCTCGAAATTCTGATAAATAATGATCGATTTCTGATCAAGAAACGCGTAGTATTGACGTATAAACGAGTTGTGAGCCCATGTTTTCCCTGGATCAGAATGCCCATCTGCGAAATCTGACAGATCAAATGGCAACCTTCCAATTTTCTGAACGGCCTGGACATTACAGTTAATGACGCCATGCATAAGAATCAACGCTTTAAGAGCCACCACCCAACTTCTTGTTTTCTCCATCCGATTCGATATGGACCAAACAAGAGGCTTGACATGGCAAGTCGAGAGACGAATCCATTTGAAAACTCTATCGGCATTCTTAACATCAATAGAGAATTCGTCGTGGTTGGTGGCTTTTATGACGGCCGATTCAATGTCGGGATTCCGGAGTGCCGTCCGCCTAGACAGCCTGGCGATCCAGATGCTATTTTGATCCTTCAACACTGCGGAAGCCCTTCTCCACAGCCTCATCTCCTGTTGCCAATGTCCCTAGCCTTGGTGTCTTCCTTTGTTTCTCGTATTTTTTTATCTAAAATTGCTTGTACTTTTGAATGTTCCACACGGTTTAGCTTGTTTCTAGGACATGGCCAGCGGTTTCCATTTGGACATTTAACATACATTTGGCTAACAGATTCCCCAAAACATGAGGCAGTTGTAATAAAAATAAGGTGCCAAGTATATGGGTTGGTTACTACATATACTACATTTGACCTTGTCTTTTGGTTAGAAGGGAACTAACTAACTTTAAATTTCATGTCTGTTTTGATTTGATTGAAGTACCAAGTTTGAATCTATCCCCACCTATTAATTTTTATCTCCAACTTCTTATTCACCGTCCCTGTGAAACTCGGGGATCTATCACTCCTAAACTCACTCAAAATGTACTTCTTGAATGTCACTAAATCAAGTTGGTCTTGTTTAAGGGTCCGTTTAGAACTCAACGTTAAAACCTTACGCCCAGCTTAACTTCATATAGGAATTTTCCTATCTTAACTTTTTTTGTGCTGTAGAAATATCGGACGTCTATTGGCATTCCTACATTTATTCTTCTTTCAGGTCTCATTCGAAAGAAAATTCAATACGAATTAAATCACATGTTCCACCGCTTTGGCCCCCTTCAATTCCTTCGAGTTTCATTCTTGCGAACGTACTCCTCAAACGGGATCGATACGCACCAAACCATATCATTCTCAGTTAGGTCATACAACTAACCTACTTAGNCCAATTATATCTACATATACCGCTAGTTTTTAGCCACAAGAATCAGTCTGTGTACTTAGGATCACATAATTGTATGTAAACTCACCTTAATTATTAAGAGCTTGTTTGGGAGGGATTAAAATCAGATTAAAATTGAGAATATAGCCGTTGAAGTTGACTTTTATTAGACGAGTGGGACCCAATAACGGCTATATTTTCAATTTTAATTCAATTTTAATCCTTCTCAAACAAGCTCTAAAAGGTAAAAAAATCTGACCACTTAAGCAACGTAGAATGTAAAACTCCTAAAATTCCATACACCATTTGCCTAATTAGGTGTGTGCTTGAGCTTAACTTGAAATCACAACTCAAAAAATAATGAATTAACTTGAAGATAAAATTGAATTTTGAAAGAAAGAATCGTATTTGTGAACCTAAAAAATAAATAAATAAATCATTTAAGTTTATTAAAGCGTGAGTCTGTTACTACTCATTTTTATAAGTAGTAAAATAAACAAAAAATGATAGCTTCAAGATTTCTCTATAAATACAGTGTTCTAAAAAGCGTAAAACGTTACTAGGTGTAGAGGCCAAACTTCAAATTTTATGAAGCGAAGCCTAAGCGTAAAAAACGTTACTTATTTTTATTATTATTTTAAATACTTAAATCATTCTAAAAATTATTTAATAATAAAAATAATACAAACCAAATATTTAAAATTAATAAATTTTATATTTATTTAATAATTTCTACAATTAGTTAATTATAAAATTTTCAAGTTTTCGAAATGCAAAAGCTAAACTATTTTTTATAGTTTCAACTAGACAAGTCCAATTTAATAAATCTATAGAAATTTCGTATATACTTTTAAAGTTTCCAACAATATAATAAGCCTCAAAATCCTAATTACATTATATAGATAGTACCGTATCTTAAATCTTATCTAAATTTTTATTGGGTAAAATCATTTTTAACTTTTGCACAGATAAAATCATTTAAAATCTTGAAAATAAAATCAAGCACTTGTAGAAAATCTTCTGTGACTACCTATTCGCCGTCAGCAGAGAGTTAAACAATGTTCTTATATAATCTAATTGTAGAAAATTGTTATTAAATAATTTCAGTATTCATGATTTTGAGAATTAAATTTTTGTTGAAAACTGTGTATAAATTTTCAAGTTATGTGTTATTGGTCTAGAATAACTAAAATAATATTTAAAATACGACGACACTTGGATTACTCGTCTCGACACGCGTAGGCTCGTAAGTCGTGAAGCTCAATCTCTTCATCTTGTCCGTCTTATGCTTTTTAAAACCTTGCTATTTATAATAATATCTAAAAGATGTGTCTTGACTGTGGAGAAGACATGGATGTTGAACTATGTTTCTATCTAAAGAGACGTAAAGGAGATGATAAAAAAAGACATGAATTTTTTAGTCATAGCATATTCTAATATTCTTATCTCCAATAATTTAGTGATTCACAGTCGATCTTAATTTTTCATTCACTCAAAATTATTTTCTAACTATAAATATTTTTCCGGTGGAGATGACATTTCTACTTGCCGTGTATTACATTTGAGGAAAATCATTCATTTGTGGACCCCACACCTTCTCGAACGAACATGACATGACAAAGACGGAAAATGACTCGATGGTCATCTGATTGAATAGTCCTTTGAATTAAGTTAATTTCTGCAAATTTTCCATGATTTGCTTGGACTAATGCAATAAAGTTGTGGAGTCATTTATCCAAACTTCGTTAATTTCAGGGTGCATTATACTTCTTCATGATTTTGAGTACAAAGTGAAAATGGTTCAATTGTGCGGAGAATTGGTCATGGCAAGCGTTTGACATGATTTTTACTACTGCTTTGCTTTTTATAGAAGAGATTATGGAGAAAATTACTTTAATTTTAGTTTGAAAAATAATTTTTAAAAGAGTTCTTTTTCCATAAGTAGTGTAACTTTCTCTAGAGGTTCTTCTAACTAAAGAAGCAATTTTATAGTATCAACCAAACGGGTCCAAAAACTGCTTTTGAGTCTCAAAAACTTCTTTTAACTTTTCAAAAGCCATGTCAAACGATCCTTAGTGCATGTTTGGCTAAGTTTAAAATTTTATATACAAGTAAATTTATGAATCAATAATTAAGTAAAACTTAAATTTAATACATTTTTAATTGGTCAATGAATAAGTTACTTATTTTAAAGTTAATCTTCAATTTATTGTCTAAATAAGTTTTCTTTTTAATTATAAATAAGACAAAAGAACATACTGTATTTGAAAATAAAGATATATTTAAACTTAACTAAATTACTTTGTTGACTTCAATTCCACATTTTCGAGCATGTTTGGGTATATGTCGTGTTTTGGTCACTCTGTTTTTGTAGTTGTAAAATAAGCACTTAAGTTTTTGTATACGTTGGTATTGACGGAAATTCCAAAGAAGGTATTCAAAAGACAAATCCGATGCTGGCCCATTAAAACTTAACATCGACTTGTGTATATGTCATAAACATACACATGTGACTATTCAAAAGAAAATGCAATAGCCAAAAAATCACTTCCTTTAAGAAATAGTAAAAATGTCGTAAAAGAACTAAAATATGGTATCGATTGCTTTAACGATCATTTGTTCACCTGAGGTTTAACAACTACTACGATGGATGGATGGATGGATGGATATGAAGTTAATGAAGCTAACAGATTAACCAATTATGGTGGCTATTTTGGACACTAAAATTCTTCAATTACTAATATTAAAATTTTCTTGATTATTAGTGAAATTAAGTCAATAAAAGTTGGCTTGGATTCCTTTGTTTTATATTGGGCACGTAAAGTCAAGATGTTAAAATGTTTGCATTACAATGCCACTTGTATATTATCTTCGATAGGCCAATTAAAAAAGAGATAACAGACGCAATGGTCAACGGCTTGCGTCAACGCACGACTTGCCTTCAAAAGCCGGCTTGAATCCAAGACAAACACCTTCAATCTTCACACTACAATCAAATTCCTTGCACATGATCGATCATGTCTTTCAATTTCAATCTCGTTTTGTTCTTCATCTTCTTCATCTCAAATCTCAAGTTTTCAACATCCCAACAGCAGCAAAATATTTCTTCATTTTCAATCTCCATCTCCCCATGGACTCCATCACAAAACAGAATTCTCCTCTCCCCCGACTCCACTTTTGCTGCAGGTTTTTTCAAACTACCTACTTCTCCAAATGGACCAAATCTCTACACCTTTTCTGTTTGGTACCATAACATATCGGGAAATACCACCGTCGTCTGGTCGGCGAATGATAAGTCTCCGGTGGGCAACTCGGGTTCTTTGATCATTACGCGATCTGGCGAATTGCGCTTGATCAATTCTACCGGTGGGCAAAACCTGTGGCCTGTTTCGGGCACGAATGGATCTGAGCTTACTCTACAGGCCTCTGGGAAGCTTGATTATGGAAATTGGGATAGTTTTTCGATCCCAACTAATACTTTTCTTCCAAACCAGCCTATTAATGGGTCTTCACTTGTTACGAAGAATGGGAAGTTCAAGTTTGAGACCAAAATGCTTGTTTTTGTGCCGGAAAATGATACTTACTGGACCAGTGACGAGAATCAGAATTTTCTTAGGTTGGATGATTTCGGGAACATATTGCAAGAAAATAGTAAAAAATACTATTCTTCGGATTATGGTAAAAGGCAGTTGAGAAGATTGACACTCGATGAAGATGGAAATCTTAGGCTATACAGCTATGATCCAAGCTTAGGGAAATGGTCTACTGGCTGGCAA
>CAIGRT010138481.1:0-18553 GCA_903798405.1 Fraxinus platypoda
GTCGTTTTCATGCTGTTCTTATCTTTTTTTTTTTTTTAATTTTATTCTTAGAACCTAATGTTATTGTTGTATCGTATTAATATATTTTTCCATTATCATGTTAAGATATTATTTGCACACTTTGTACTAGACGTACTAAGTTGTTATATTTATGGAATTTTTTTTTTTGAATTAATAGTTATTATTGTCTCGATAACAATGATTTTTCATTTTTGTCACGAATACTAACTATAGTGTTTTAAGACCTTTTGATATGTGATTTTGATATAAATAATCATGGAACGATCATCGGAAAGTCGATTAATCTTTTTCTAGTGTCAAAGTTCAAGCCACGTTTTAATTTTGTACAGAACAAAATTAGATCAGATTGAAAAGAAAAGCTAGTAAAATGTGTATGTAATTTGGATTCAATTATATGAAATTTAATATATCAAACAGAATTAATCTAGTTGTACAAATTGAACAAAGTTTGTTTACAACTGAACTAAGTGTTGGCAAGATTTAGGCCATTGATTTCAAAAACTGTTTTTGAAATGATTACTTTAGATGTTGCTAATACATAGTTTGTAAACCAAGTTTTTCAACCTAATTTGTACGCATAGCATGATTCATCTTGAATATGTCAAGACATAATTCGATAACGTTTTGGTAATTAAATCTTTCTAATCATTCAGTCAATATCCAAAGGAGAAATTTCACTACTAATCCTAAAAATATTGTTTTGAGTATGAACCAGTCCCCATCATTGCACAATCTGTCTCTTACAATAAAATATTGTCCACATTTATGTTAATCATCATGTGATCCTCATGTGTTCAACTTTACAAACGCTGGGTTTTGCTTTCCAAATTAGTCTTAAAAAAATTGAAGTAGGGCATTTTTATGTGAAGATCAACACGACAATTTCACTAAATTTTGAACGTTACTTTTATTGAGAATGGACTGATTCAACTACAATTATGTAATGAAGGCACTACTCCGTAAAATGTTTGGGACCAACTAGCTAACTTTTAAATGGAAAAATAAAGGCTCGCTCCTCAACCTTTCAGGTAGTATCATCAAACTTCAAAAGTAAAATTTTGAGTCATCAACGTATTTAACATTGTGAAGTTCGGTCCCACATGACTTAAATCAATAATGTGAATATTAAAATTACAAGTAACTCCATGTGAATTAAAATTGGAGGGCGAAGTCATCAAAATGCTTAATATTTCCTAATTTTAATGCGAAAGTCATAGACGAATTTAATTTTCACAATGTTGATTTCTGTATGGGGACCCAATCTTAAAACTTTTAATTGAAGAGTCAAAGTCTTACTTTTGAAGGTTAAACGACCAATTCCGCACTATGTGAAAAGGTTGGAGAGTGCGGTTATACTTTTACCTCACTCGAAATTGGGTCTATAAATGAACCGAAATCTCTTGTATGGGATTGGGAGGCGTGAATAATACATGGATGTTGCTACGTGTACATAAAGGTTTACGGTTACAAAATGGCATATGTCACTCTATCATTTGCGAGTTTAAAACGCAATCAACTTTTTCATACAATTTTTTCCTCCCACGTCATTTTATATAATCCCTTATATACAATTTTTATAATGTAATCACTTATATACGATTTTTATGTATAAGTTACATAATCCATAATATGTTGCACACATACCTTCCAGTTTTTTTCAGTTTTTGGGATTTTTCAACAATGCCCATCTTTTTCTCTATTGGTATATTCCTAGATCTGCTGTTTACACATTTTATATTTATTTGAGATCTCAATCTACTGATCTTGTTGTAGTGTAAATTTCGTAAACGATCTTATGTATGTAAATAGCTGGTGAATGCATGCATATGAATGTTTGTTTAGGTTTTGATATTTATTTTGATTAAAAGATTTATTTGCTTGTAATTTGTTGGCAGTTCACATTTTGGACTGTTTTTCTGACAAAATTAGCTTTTGGACTAGTAATTTTTTTTTATTTGAAGTGTATTGATATATTAATGAAGCCCAGAATTTATTTCCATATGTTTGGTAATTTTTGATTGACAGGCCCATTTTTGCAAGTACTGAAGGTGTAATCTTCATTCTAAAACTAAGTTTCTGGACTAGTGAATTGAAGGAATTAAAGGCTTGGTTTTGTTTATACTAGTAAAATGTTTAGATAGAGCAATTGGATTGTGGGCTGACTTTGAAAAAATATATAAGAATTGGTGCTTCATAGTATCAGTATAGGATAGATGATTACGAGGAAAAATATGGAGCGTTCGTCTTTTCTGTTGGTGTTATTATCTTTGGGATTTTTCTTCGAGACATGTAATTTATTAACTCTGGTAATGCACCATAAGGGTAGTCATAGTGGTTCAGAGGAATTGTATGTTCCTGTTACGAGGATGTCCGGTGAGGTGAAGAGGTGGGAGGGTGGCCCGAAGTTCCATGTCGCTTGATCGGGTGAGCATTGATTTATATTTTACACCTGCAATTACTTCATTTGTAAACTTTTAAATTTTGGAACATGGTGCATAAGCTAATAGGAGATTGTCTTCCGAGTTTCTCATACAAACAACTTAGAGAATATCAAATAGGTATGGGAATTAGAAGGTTGAAGTTTTGATGCATATTTTATGTCAAAGGTCCTGCTTCAGCTCATCAGTGGTAACATAATGTAGAGGGCTTAATGAATTAAGGGTAATGTTTCAGTTCTTATGGAAAGGTGGCCTTATAATGTCCCATTTTATTCTACAAGTTCCTCATCCAAAATGTTAGTTGTTGCTTTATGTTCACTGGGCCATAAATTATCCGAATACACTTCCGGCTTTTTCTGCTCGGTTTCATGGAGCTTCTGGCTCGTATCATAGATTAGCCATCCGCCTGCTATGTGGCTTCGCTTGAGCTGATTTAGTTTTTTTCTTATGAGGCAACATAATATCCTGACTCCTACTGTCTTTATTACATAAAAACATTTTCTGTTTAGTAATCTAAAAGGAAAACGTGAATTGATACCTATGTTAACAAGTCAACGACTCCATGTGCTGAATAAAGCTTACTGAAAAAATATATATTGTACCGTCAAAAGGCTGCCTTCTTTTTCGGTCTTCTTGGACATGTTTGGATTTATACTAAAAGATAAATAAGCGATCTGATGCTTTAATTTTTCTAGTTTTTTGGCAGTCTCTGCTTCTAAGTTTTCTACAGAGAATAATTTTCCTCGCAAAGCTTTCTCCTCCTCTTCTAAAGATGTTTTACTTTGAATTGCATCATGTTTGACTGTTGTAAAATAGGGTTACAATGTGTTAAATAGACCGTGGGCATTTGTGCAATGGCTGGAGAAAGCAACAATTGAGGAAGAGTATGTATCTTATGATTAAGCCTAATTTTCAATCTGCAACGCTGTATAATCTAAATCCTAGCTCTTGCTATCACTGATGCAGATACATTCTAATGGCAGAACCTGACCACATATTTATAAATCCTTTGCCAAATTTGGCTCATGGAGAACATCCAGTTGCTTTCCCTTTCTTCTACATAAAACCGGCTGACAACAAGAAAATCATTAGAAAATTCTATCCTGAAGAGAAAGGTCCTGTGACCACTGTTGATCCAATTGGCAATTCTCCAGTAATCAACAAGGAGGTACATTCTTGATTTGTATATGTAATCTAGGTGACTTGCTTGATGTGGCTGCTATCGATTTTCTTTTTCCTTCTCAATACTATCCTGTGCTTTCTAGTCCACTTTGACATACATACCATAAGTACATAATGATGGGAAGATGTAAAGTAGGGTGTGGTAGTTCTCACTTTTATTCCCTGGGCTTGTTAAAATGCTGTTAATCCACGTAGTTCTAGGGATAGGGACTCTCTCGCTTGAAAAATGCATGCTGTCAGACTACCTAATGAGTTGAGAGGCATTACTGTTACATTCAATGTGCATGCTTAGCTCAAGTCAATGGTATAAGTTAGAAAAAAAATTTAAAAAAAATGACAGAAGAAGGTCCCAGTGAAACAAAAATAGGGTACAAGAACCAAAACCTCATAATGTACAAACATAATTGGTGGTTTATCCCACCGTACCCCCCACTATTTTCTAAGCAACCAACCTTGAAATATTTGAAGCCAACCCCTTGAAGCCCTTACTTATATCCTCCAATCAAACAAGTGGGAGGGAAAATGAAAAGATGGAGAGATTGCTTATGAACTTATTGCATCTTTTCTCTTCCCTATGTCAAGTTCTTCAGAATTTGTTTCCATATATCTTTCGCTCGTTATTTTCGTTTTTAAAGTTGTAGTTATTGACTGAGGAGTATAATGGTCTGCGTCTGGTGAATCTAAACAACCAGGTGAAAAATTCAGTAACAGCCGAGTGAATAGCACCAAGGTGAGAAGGTGCCTATCCTTGCCAAACATTTGAAGGTAATACCCATCTGCTATCTTGGTTTAAAACCCCTTGACCTTTTAAGGATTTTATAGAGCTCTATCTAAAAATTTCATGAATCTTTTGTCATTGATAATTGCTGTTATTTTATGATGTAACCTTCATACTCAATAAAATTACCTCAAGGAAGTTTCCTGTATTGACCAATCTAATTGTTGCAGGTGATTCTGGAGAAAATTTCGCCTACATGGATGAACATGTTCTTGAGGATGAAAGATGACCCCAGAGACTGGTAAGGCTTTTGGCTGGGTTTTAGAAATGTAAGTGGTCTTGGAATATTTTTAACTATCTTAATTTGGCTGTCATTTCTTTGTATAATAGGTACGCGTATGCAGTTGCATCTGCTTTTCAAGGCGTGCGGCATATTCTTCGCAAAGACTTCATGTTACAGGTACGCGTGATTATCTCCTTATTTTCAACAAATTTCTATAAATCTCACAATAATTAACACGAATCATTTGTAATTTTAGCCCCCTTGGGATACGGAAATTGGCAAGAAGTTCATCATTCATTACACCTGTGGATGTGATTACAACATGTCTTCGTTTCTATAATGCTTATGATTTGTTGAACTATGGCAATTTAACAGGGAGAGTTGACTTCCGGAAAAATTGGAGAATGGAGATTTGACAAGAGATCCTATCTTCGTGGTTCTCTGCCAAGAAATCTCCCACTGCCCCCTCCAGGCGTTCCTGCAAGTGTGGTATGCCTTGCTATTATCATCTTAACCTTTTGTCATTGTGCAGCTCTACATATTTCTATAAAATGGATGAATCAATTGGCTCGATGAACTCTCCCACATACAATAAGCATTTTTTTTTCTCTTTAATGATGCAATTTAGCTATTGTTACTATTTGTAATACAATGCCAATAACTTGTACGTGAAAGTATGCCTTCAGTTATTGTGTTGAATTAGTATTTTAGATTATTCGAACTCATGTTCTGTCCAAAGCAAGTTGGTGTTGTAGTAGGTAGCATATGTAGTTGTTTACGAGGGAATAAAGAACGTAAAACGAGAAGAAGAAAATGATTTGCTATACAGGTTCATTGACTGTGTGTTCATATACAGGTAAAGACTTATGAAGGCAGTAAACGAGGCAACTGCAAACATTCCTGGATGGGACACGGAATAAATACAGGCTGAGAGACGATAATCTTGAAACTTCGACATTTGATGAGATTGACGATAGTTTATTGGAACGATTTGTTTTGGTGGCCTTCACAAGGACTATATACAGTTAAGTAGTAGACAGAGAATACTCGATAGAAGAAATATTTTGGTCAAACCAACCCCTCTTACCAACAAAACGATGAATTTTTATATTGTTTTGTATACGAAAGTTACATTTGTAATTTGTTTTCCTTCATTTTGCATATCTTCAAACGATTTCAATATTGAATCTCATCTCTTTCATTACCCAGGATTTTCTGAAATACCCAGGATTTTCTGTGTACTGGTTGCACTTGAGTTGCAGGTTTCTGTTTTTGTTAATCCTCAAGGTCACAGAACAATTAGGTTTCATTTGGTGGGGCTTTTGAAAAGCCAACAACTGCTTTTGAGACTGAAAAATTGCTTTTGTTCATATTTCAATAATTTTTTAGTACTTTAATTGGCTAGAAGAGTTTTCAAAAGAAGTTGATCCAAAGTAACTTCCTCAAGAGAAACTCTTCTACAAGAAGCAGAAACAGAAACTATCCCAAACTGGCCCATAGTACAATGTGCCACTGCTCCACGACGAGCTCTATGCATCCCTCTTTTGGCACGACCCAGCCGGAGAAAAAGCAAAGCGTGGCTTAAAAACCATGCAGTCCACACGAACCACCCTATTACAAGAGTGGTCTCAGGGCCAGACTCAAATATGCATGAAATATCATTCAACAGAAACCAGCTTATAACATAACATTAGTCACGGTATACATGGAATTTATGATCCTTGCAAAGTGTCTTTACAAAAATACATACATCGAGTATGTCTCATTCGACCAAAATCCTCGATCACTTTCCATACGTAGAACGTTGTCTTATGAATTATTACACGACGTTTTGCACCTTATGGTTGATAAGAATTACAGTCTAGATGCTAATTGCAGTCTTCGTGGTCTCCAAAAATGCAAAACAAAATAAAACTTGAAAATAGGACGTGTAACTAGAAAATATGATATTCGACCATATACTACCGGGACAAAGAATGTACAAGGTTGCGAGAAGGAACTATGATCAGTTCCAGTCAAGAGAAGATGATTTATACATATTATCTTGTGATGTTTCGTAGTTTAAATCGAGGCTTTGGAGTTGTTCCATCAACTGAGACCTCCTTTCCTTGAAAAAATCAAGACGTGTTGTCAATTCGACCAAAGTTGATGCTGCTGCTGAGGGATGTCTAGGATCATCTATCACCTGCACATTATAGCACTTCTAGGATCAAAAAATTTCGACGTAGATTCCACTCACGATATGTCAATTGATACAAGCATCATCAAAACATTATGATAAATCCTACCTCTGCTGCTCCAGATGTGCAAGGTATGGCTGCAGAATCCACGTAACAGAGGTTGTCCACAGATGAACTCATAGATGCCCCAGTACTTTTAGAATCGCTCAATCCTGTTGAATCTAGGAACTGATGCCGAGCAGGTCGTCTACTGCTGCCTGATGTTAAGACATGTCCTCTAATATTTCTCCGATCTGCCCCTACCAACTCCTGCAACATTTGAGGGATTAAAATAAAAATATATATTTACATTATGATAACTAAGTTGGTCGATGTTAGATGTCGTAAAGAGAGTAAATTTCACTTTCCCCTCTAGAGATTCTAACAGATTTTGTTCCATGAAAAAAAAATTACTTTTTGTAATCTAATCCACGACTCCATGTGAAACAAGTCCTATGGAATCAATCCAACCACCAGCATGCAAGGTATGAGCAGGATAGAAAATGTAATCACATGCTTGGTTTGCAGCATGCGGATCTCAATATAGTATATATTACATGTCACATGCTGTGTTTTCGGAAATTACCTTCACGTACTACTATTTCACAAGTGTTAACAAATGATATATTCAGTTAAATCTCCATCCCAGAAAAGGAACAAAATTACAAAAGATACGTAGTGTATAGGGTATAATTACACTACACATTCTGCATTTTCAAAAATTACGAATTGCATATTGCTACATCATATGTTTTTTCTTTTTTACACGATTGTCTTATCTTGTAAGTTAAAATTTTTGGTATTATTGAGTAAAAGATCACATTTTTTTTATTTTTGTCCTATATATTTGGCAGACATAACGAAATATGTTATTCTTTAACACTTGCGAAATAGTAGTATGTAAATTATAATTTTGAAAAACAAGGTATGTAAAGTGTAACTAACCTTGTGCGCAGGAATCAGGATATGTTCTGTAAATATTTTCCAATTTGTTTTGACAGAGACTAAATGGAATATGTTATTTGTTAGCGCCTATGAAAAAGCAGCATGTAAATAGTAATTTCCAAAAGTAAGGAATGTAAAAAAATGTCAGTACACCCTATATATAGGGCAAGTTCTGTAAATTTTCCCTATTATAAATAATTTAATGCTTCACAGTTATGATGGAAAACAAGTCCCAGATAATGCAATGTGTCACGCTTGAACAAGAAGGCGTGACATTAAATATAAAGATTTATATGTCACTCACCTCAGTTCTTTGTTTCCTTCCATGGTTACAGAAAGCAAGCGTCGAGTCAAAATCACGCTGGAAATATTTCCTGAAGCGAAAAACAATAAGCTTTCTCATCCCAATATATAATACATCTAATAAATGTGAAACTAATTAAATTGCAACTTAAGGTGAATCAAATGTCTTACTCAACAATTGGAAGTAAATCAATTCAACCAGTCATAGGCATTATAAGTCTTTTGAATAGAATGTCTTAAATTCACATGATTCATTCTAGATGAATTATACGAAGGCATGTTGTGTATGTTTTTGGATCTGTAGAAGTGTACAAGCATGTAAACATTGTTCACAGAAGAAAATTTTATATATCGGGCTACATTTTTTTGGCATGCCAGATAGGAAATAATAATATTCAATTTCGTAATTCAGTTTCCCTCGCATTTGAGAACTGATTCATAGATTCTTGATAAATTTTCTGCTACAGAGAATCGTATGTCCACTGTAAAGGTCAGATAGAGAAGGGGAAGAAAAGTTTCACTATCAAGCAGATCATCTTATGACACAAGCCGCCCCTTGTATCATCAGTTAATTTGCTCGACCATATCGCAAATCTTGTGCATTTCTATATATAATCTATCTTGTAAATTATGTTCACAGTCGTTTTCTACTTACTTATATGCCAAGTATTCAGGTGGGATGAGAACATAGACGAATGTAATAAAGGAACATCTAATTCCAAAAAAGACCGACAGCAACATAAGATGACGTAGTGTGCTTTTGACTCACTGCTGAGGACTGTGATTTGTGGCACGTTGATAGGGATCAGATGCATCAGGGAGAGTGCCATAGTGCTGCTGATGTTGCTGACTTAGCTGATGATGAAGTTTAGCAACTTTCTGCTTCAATCTGGCCACATCTGCTTCAGCAAGAGCTATCTCCTCAAGTTCAGCCCTCGTCTTCATAGAAGACAAAACATCAGATGGTAGCAAAATTGTAGGATTAGGATTACAGAGAGATTTAACTATTGATACAAACCTTGGAATCCATACCATGAGAGCCCAGAAACTGTCCAGAAGACATGTTCAAGCCAACTTCCAGAGCAGCCCGCAAATCTCTTTCAGCTTGCAACTGTTCTTGTAGACTTGCAACCTATATCAGAACCAAGGCTAAGTCTGCAAACTAGATTAATATATGAAGTGTAGGGAGAAGAGGTTGTACATGTAGTCGGGTACTGCAAACTTTTTTAAGGAATTGGCGTGTCAAAGGAGTTGGAATTTGGGTGGAAAAAGGCCAATTTTCATGGAAAATTTTCCAATCAAATACACCCTTACAGAATAATGCCTTTTGCCAGTGCAGTAGCTAAACTAAAGGGGGCTAACAAGTGGCACTCCTTTTTATGGAATGATCGAAAAGCATTCCTCGAAAAGAAAAGAAGCAAAATTTTAAATAAGTACAATCAATACATACATCTTGTTCAAGTGCCAAACGACGCTCATGCAGAGCTTGTTTCCTTCTCTGCAAGCTAGCTTGCAAAATTGCATTTTCTCTTGCCTAACAACGAGGAAAAAATAAATCTATTCACAAACATTAAACATATTTGGTAAGAATGCTCATTACAGTAAAAATTACCTCTTTCGCAATCCTTTTATGCAAATCATTCTTTGCAATCTCTAATCTCTGGATAGCAAGCCTATAAACAAATCATAGAAGTTAAATGTGAAAATTAAATACTTAAAGCAATAATCCAACTAGGTAAAACAGTATAAGCGGTATTCCCTAAATACCGGGGTAAAGAAAAGTGCGATAAATTACTCTCTAGCAGAAGATTAAGCAAAATAGTAAACAGTAAACTTTAGAATAACGATCTTCCACAACACACTCACTAGCAAGATATCATCATTCTTAAACTGAGTGCTAAGAAAAACTCCACGGTAACAAACCATCTGTAACAAGTTCAAGTCTTGCCCATGCATTTTGATTTTCCCAATCCAATTTCCCCTTTTGACCACATACATGATACAGGAGAAGACAAGTGCTTTAACTTCTATGCGTAAAGAAGTGAAAACAACAGAATTGAAGACTGAATAAGTAAACAGACTAAAATAGAACATAGAACTTTTTAGTGGAAAAACATAATCATAGAAATGTAATGCTTCCACATCTATGAATATTACAATACATATAGCTCTACAACTCCCCAAACTAAGACCAATTGTAAAGACAAATAAACATTCTCCCTGTAGAGAAAGCAACTCGGAAAGAGCAACATGAAAAATTCTCATATAGAGCAGATCTCCAATGTGCTCAGGCAAAATGTGTAACATATAAATCTTGTGCAGTTTATTAGAAGATAGCAAGTGTGTGGATCTGACACGTCCATTTAAAATGTAAATAAGATTATCTTACTCTTCTTCCCCAGAAGAATCAACTGATTCCGTTGAAGATGTTTTCCTTGACTGTAAGAAGAAAACAATCAATGCGTCAGATTCGAATAGATGAAACCTAAGAATACAAATGTGGGACATAAAATCCAAATGATCAAAATCCACTCCACCTTCCACCAGAGCCAGGGAAGGAAAGGAGAAAAACAATGTTTACCAACGTAGAACTCTACATAATGTTTGCTTGGAATAGTAATTATGCAATCTATGTTAAATTGAATATCAGAGTTGTCATCCCTCGTTCTGGAAACAGAACCAAAAACTTTTCAGGGACTTCCTTATGATAAGAAACTCGATCGATCACCATATGCTAAGGATAAAGAAAACAATTTATGAGGAATGCCAGTGATAAAGTTTAGAAAACCAACACATATCCCCATGTGTTTGAGTTCTCATTTGAACGTGTACTCAAAAAGACCAACTCCAATTGGAAGCGTTTGATTTGCAGACTAACATATTTAACAAGTGGGCTGCATCTTTGGCTATAAAGAAGGTTCTAGAAAAAGGAAGGTTCGAGAAAAGCTAATAATCAGTTGAGCTCAAATATAATAGGGCAACTAAGTGGGGGATATGATTAATTTGCACCAACAACAAGATCTGATTTTAGTTCTGTTATGCACACTACAACGATAGTATTAAATCTTTTGTGGCTCATGGTAAAGTTGAATTCTCTACATTAAGGATTAAGGTCCCCGACCCCTTTCGCCTGCTGTTGCAGATGTGAAAGACTCCTTAAGCTGAAAAGCTCATGACCTAAAGAAAATGAAAGGAAAAACTCACATTTTTTCTTCCCCAAAACGTTGATCTCTGGACATTCAGATTGGAATTTGTATGTTTGGCTGTTGGCTTCTCAACCAATGACTCAAGTGCAGGAGTAGATAGATTTAGCTCTTGATCCATAGATGATAAAATTTCCCCCATAGACCGCTGAGACTCGTTACAAATTAATTCGGTTGAAGCATTCAACGTATTTTCACCTGGCTTATTCTGTTGGAGCTGCTCATTAACCAAAGCATTAGTTACTCTAAGAAGTTTAGGGTCTGTAGTTGGATTTGATTTTGTTGCTGAAGTATGACTATCCATTGGAGATTCAACGTCGGAATCATCATTTCCAATGACCTGGTAATAAGAAATGCCAAGACAATAGCAACCTTGGTAAATTATTTCGTAACGATGTTCAAATCATTGAAGTAACTGGAACCGACATATATGAACTATGACCCACAAGTATTGGAAGATTCATTCACCATTATAGCGGAACAAGAAAATTGTAAACCAATCACTATTAATACATTTGTCACACCTGACAAATTTGTCATTTTGGTGCAACATGTCCTCAGCTGACAAAGTGCCCAAAAAAAAAAAAAAAAAATCTTAGCCCCCGTTTGGTCTACATTATTATCTCATTAAAATGAAAAATAAGACCGTTATCCATCACATCAACATTTCAATTCAAATTTTCTATCTCTTATGAATTATTATCTCATTAAAATGAAAAATATGACCGTTATCCATCACATCAACATTTCAATTCAAATTTTCTATCTCTTATGTGGGCCCCAATAACGACTATATTTTTCATTCTCATTCTACAATAATTGGCTCAAACAGGGCCTTAATTAACCAACCAAAAATATCAGTGTTTGAGATGAGGAAATGACACTTCATGAATTCAAGTTTACCCAAAACATTTGTTTCGATTTCAATGAAAATGCTTACTTTCTTCAAGTGAATTTTGAGGAAAAAGGATTATCATAGATTTCTAGGCAAGTTTAACCTATTATACACTCGTACAAGAAGTATATGAAGCATGCACATAGAGAGTGAGAGAGGTAACCTTATTGTCGTGATCGCTGGCTGCAGATTCACTGCTTTCACTTAACTTCCCAATAAGTCCACGATCACGATCATCTTCCGTTTCAGGGCCAACTTCATTTTCAGCATCATGATAACCATTGTTTTTTATGTCTAGATTTTCATCATCAGTCATATGTTCACTCTCACTATTATCAGTTTGTGAACTCGCAGATATAGAATATCTGTGCAGACTATGATCCTGATAAAAAAAAAAAAAAAGAGCAAGGTAATTGCAAAGCACATTCCCAAATTATATTAATTCAAGAAAGGAAGCATCTCCGAAAACAACATACAATATGATAGATAAGGCCGACTAAATTAATAGCTAGACGACTATAAAGGGAACAACGGGCTTCATGCAATAACACATGCTCCAGAATGATGACGTCTAATATGTGGTTGCCTTATCATTTTTTTGATAAGTGAAATTTCAGTGTTTGGATAGCTCTTTTCATGGAGAGATCAGCAATAGAATCGGGTTTTTTCTACGAGAGAGAGAGAATCAAAGTGAGGATATTGCAGGAGAGTTCAATTAGACTCCTGTTAAAAAAACATTGCATCAAAGGTGTACTCAAGTCCTAATTATGGATGAATCAACAAAGCACTTATCTGTTTATTCTAATTGTAGACGAATTAACTAAGAACATGCAATATGAGGATCCATGGTGTAAACTTCTCACATATGATATTATCTTGCTAAAAGAGATCAAAAGAACCAAATTAAGTTGTGGAGAGGATATCTTAAACAAAAAGGTCCAAAATTAGTAGGAGAGTGACATGGCCTGGCATATTCAAACAAAGTCATTAAATCTGCAGATTATAAAAAGTGATGGACTAGGTATTTTCTAAGGGAAGTTGTCAGACTAAAATCTCATGGAATGAGGTCATTGAAAGGGATTTCAATATTTCTGGTCATTAAAAGGGATTTCAATCTTTCTGGTAAACTTTCTAGATGGCAATAGTGGAGTGGAAAAGGAGAATACATGTAGCTAACACCAAATACGGGGTTATTAAAAGGGATTTCAATCTTTTAGTTGAGTCAAACCAAAAATTTCATAAAAACGTTAGTCAACAATCACAAGCATAAAATTCTTGGAGGTGGAATTCAATGACACGATTCAGTCCATTTTAAACATTTCAGCATAATAACTAGATCAATAGGGGAAGGGCGAAATACAAGGACAAGATAACATGTTGGTGTCATTCAGCTACACTGAAAATGTTAAAAATATTGTTGACAACGAACGCAAAGGAATTATCAATGAGTAAATTAAAGAAGAAGAGAAGGAAACCGAGAGAGAAGAAAAAGATTGGAGGAAGACTTGTAATTGTATTCAACGATAAAAAGGTGTCTTGTTACAAAGAGAAAGACTCTTTATAGAGTCTAAACAAGAATATATAAGGAAAACTATGGTTTCCTCTATAGGGAAACAAACGAAATTGTCTTAAAAACTCAGTAATTGAATATAAGGAAAATAACATAAACCCTAATATTTTAATTTCTCCTACGCTTAGAATAGACTTTCCACGTTGCATCAATTATCCAATAACTGCATTAGTTAACCATAAGAATACAGAGATATACACCATACAAAGAGATAAGCATCCAACCTATAAGTTGTGAAGCAACTAGAGCAATAGAAAATATACGAGAATGCATAGAAAGAAATGACAATGCATGGCTTACTGCAAAGATTAGAACTTGACAACGAATAAGCCAACACAATTCCAAAACCAACAAACAAGAGCAACTTACATAAAAAATATTCTCATATTCCTCCAAGAGTGTTGTAATAATTGCTTGGGCATCATTAGCAGCATTTGCAGCAGCAAGAAGCTGAGCAGAATTATCACCATTGATATCAAAATCATCCTCTAGTTCACATTCACCAGCTAAAAGAGGACGCAAGAGCAAAGGTGCCATACAAGCAGCAACAGCTGATGGAGTCATCCGATTATCAGTTGTATGTGAGGAAATTGCATGCATCGTCTTAAGGATTCTGCGGATTGTACAAGAGATAAATGGGATTCTAGAAAACAAAGAAATTCGTGCCTATATGAAAAAAGAAAAATTCTAAAACCATGCTTGTGTCTGATTGCTAAGAAATAATTCTTATGTGTCAACGCTTAATGAGCACCAATTTTCTAAAAACAAATAATAGTTAATGCTAACAGTGAGATTGTGTCATTGACCTGCTATAGTAGTCTAGGTGTTTCAACTTTATTATTTACACAAACAACATAGAACACAATGATGTTCATAAACAACAAAAAAGAAATACCCATTTGACAGACAGCAAAGATCACAGACATTGCTACCTGAATTCCAATTAACAAATGATTCTTAGTAGAATTCGCATGAAATCAAGTTTTCTAGCTGAACTTGTATTCCAATCCCCTTCTCAATAAGACAAGTTCCAGTTGCATAATAAATCTAAGAGATTCCATTTAATTTTCAAGACTTGCTTTAGTCTCAGACTCTCAGCCATAGTCAATTTTCCTGAAATGTGGAGGATGACCATTGCAAATCCTTCAAATGGTCATTGCAATAACCTCACCTACCATAAAAAAAATATTTCAATGATGGGAAGCTAGTTCTGAATCGACTGTGACACCTCAGATACTGGAAGATCGAGATGTGGAATTTTAGGGCTTGATTAAGGCCTCCCACATCTGACATCAAAGATTGTTCTGGTCCTCCTTCTCCCTGTATTCTTCTCTATATGTTTTTTAGCATGACTTCTCCAATTAAACAGGCAGCTGACAGTGTAATCACTGTACAATACAAACTTGGGAGCAACAAATGTTTAACCTGAGACGATTCTCATCAAGGGTTACCTCAGTCTGCTTGCATTCTATAAAAATCTAGTATCAATTTGTCTCTAGTATCAAATGGCATTCTTTAAAGATCTAATAGTCTCTAGTTATAACATTCACTCTGATATTCCTTAGGATTATTATTTGTGAGCTTTTGATCATATGTTAGCCCATGATAGTTGAAGTTATTCAATTACATTGCACACTTTTTTATTTTACTCCAAGTTATCTTCTTTAATTAGATCAGAGGGTGCATGTGCCCTTTGACATCGAAATGTTGCATAAATTAATTTTTAAAATTTTAAAGGGACAACTTCTAAATTCGTATTGCAACAGGGAGAGAAAACTTTGAAACAGGGTTCAAGAATATTCTCGAGTTCAAATGATAAAAGGACTTCCTACTGTTCATCATGAGATTGAGCACAGAGGTCATGCTACTAATTTATATTTGGAATATCTTCTAATATCATTGACATAGAGAGCATTTTACTTGAAACAATGCAAAACAATTGACCACGGAGTGAAACTAAAGGTGTGAGCAAATGGCAAAAATACAAGAGAACAATGTATACTTTAATTAGACAACATGAGAACACATCACACAGACAGAAGGTGCGACGGGGTACCTCTGTAAGAGACGCCTATTGGGTTCAGGAAATGTATCCTGTATTGCAGAGCATATTGCATTCACCCGAGCTTCCTTCCGATCAATTTCTATTTAGGACAGCAGCAAAGAAAAAATTGAAATCACTTAAAAAATAATAAAATATGACAATGTTTTACAAGAAATGCAATCAAGAAGGATATAAAAACGGGAGAAATAAATTAAGCTAAAGAAGTGACAAGCTTACTATAGGCTTCCAACAAAGCAGTGCAGCAGGAAGCAGGGACAGGAGACGAAGGCAGCTCTCGAAGAACATGCTGAAGGAGAGGAAAGGCCATTGAATTATTGATTTAAATGAAAATGAAAACAGAATTACCAAGTATGTAAGATACCACAAACCTTAACACAGTCCCCAATAACATGAGCATCCTCGTCTGGACCAAATTCAGTCTTCCCTACAATCAAGTGGTGATTATATTACATTGGATGCTATATATCACATTCAAGGACAGAGAGAAGTCTCCAACTAAACTATACAATTAGCTACTAACTTTCTTATCTTATTAATGATGTACAGTATAACCTCTATATACTTAGAGCGTGTTCGGTAAAGATCAAAATCGGATTAAAATTGAAAAACTAGTCGTTATTGTTGACTTTTATTAGACGAGTGGGACCCAATAACGACTATATTTTCCATTTTAATTGGATTTTAAGCACGACTGAACACGTCCTTATTCTCTGTAAATTAATACCATCTATTATACGAATTTTCCGATCCCAACCTTATTAATTTATAGAGGTTATTTTGTATATTGATCCTTCGGAAGTTAGCCTGAACCCAGACTAACAGATACTCCTTGCCAAAATAAATAACAATTTAATCTAGTGCAAGGTTTAGGCGGATTGAAAACGTTCATCTTGTTACTAGTTTTTAAAAATTTAGTCCCTTGACACATGACATGTAATTGATGTAGAACCAATGTCTCTAACTTGAAATCAGCAATGAGTATGAAGGTGGGAAATATTTTACTAAGATTTTTTTGGTAACAAAGGTGGAAGAAGAGTTTATTTTAGAGCATGGAGATTAGGAAATTTGGGAGTTTACTACAAGCACACAAGAGTGTGGAGAAAATTATATCCATTACTTCATTTACCATATGAACCTCTTTCCCAACAAAAACTATAATCTCCCACTCCATGAAGGTAAATTCAGATTTCTCCCCATTATTCTGTAATCAAATATTGTCGTCGTCCATTTGCATATAATTGTACGTGCGTAAGGCTTTGATGGGAAAAAAATGAATCTCACCTACACGCGAGGGGCATGATAAAGACAATATTTAAATATATAAAAGTGGTTCAACATGAAATTATTATCAATTGAATATCTACAGACCTAATGCAACCATTGTAATGAGCGAAAGAAAATTAGCTTCAAGTATATGACTTAATGCAATTAGTGCTTGGTTTGCAAAAATAAAGTACCTTGTTCGTATTCTTGAACTCTTCGTTCCACTTCCTCAACATCTGCGGCCTGCCTCAGAATTCCTTCAACTTTAACTCCTATGAAAAGAAGTAGCTCCAAATCAGAATATATATGCTAAAGAAAGGAAAAGAAAACAAAATATGCACTTTTTTTGTTGCTTGTAGAAGAGATTGAATAGAAAAATTGTTGTCCTTGATTCTATTTGACTTGGCTTCTTAGCCCCTGTTTGGTGAGGATTAAAATCAGATTCTTAGTAAATTTTGATAAAAGTTGAAAAGATAGTTGTAGGATCCATGAAATATGTTATTAAAATTAATTGTTGACTTTGACTTAAATTAAAATTTTAATTTTAATTTCTACCAAATAGGGACTTATAATAATTACTAAATGTTCCACCTCATCTCCGGTCAACTATTACAAACATGTATGGTTATCATAGATATTAAGAAAACAAAATATGAAAAGGTAGGCATTGACATTTTCTTCCCGAGATCAAGTTGAGATCATTTGAAAATGACCCTACATCCTTATCGTGATCCATATGTTGATGTTTAAGAATCCAGGAATTTAATTTTAAAAGATAATGAATTCACTTCTTTTAAGTGGACTATTCAGCAAGAAATGAGAAGTAAAAGGCTTTATTTGGAATAGGCTATTATTGTGATTGACTATTTGGTCATTTTGACTTTGATTGACCTTATTCAAATACATTGACTAACATCAGGTTGAGACGGATATTATACAGGGTGTGTTTGAACCACATTATTTTGGAAGAATGTATTTTGGAATAGTAGATTTATGGAGAATGTATGGTTGAAAAAGAAGGAAAAGTTATTGATGTGATGAAAAATATTATTTTATTGAAGAATATGTGGTTGAAAATGAGTAAAAGAATGAGAATGAAAATTTTAATGTGACTCAAATAGGAGCATAATATTGAATCAGGATACTCAAGAACAGGTTCCAGCTCGTATGAAAAATAGAATTATGTATTACGTGTGAAAGAAGTAAGAAAAAAAAGTTGTACAAATAGAAATAAAGTTTAAAAAATGAAGAAAAGAAAAAGCTACTAAGGTTTTCTTGGTAATTATGTCAATATAAAATATTACTCTCATGCAATCAATTTTGCAAATAGACCCTAAATGCAATGGCACAGGCAAAGAATTGAAAAAGTGATTCAGGATAGAGGAAATCAATCCAAAAAATTAAGATTAGACATTACAATACATTTAAAGCTTGTTTGTGAAGTGTTT
>CAIGRT010138508.1:0-12747 GCA_903798405.1 Fraxinus platypoda
GCACAATCTCCAGTCCTTTCACCACTCCATTCTCGTCACCAACAAACCGCTTTGTCATAACCTCAAAAGACCTAGGATCCTTGCCAAACTTCGCAGCAGCTTCTTGATGCCCATAATCTACACGGAATATGCGGGGCCACTGCCAACATTCAACGGATGGAAAATTAATGAATGATGTCAAGAAAGTCTAACAGGAAAGGAAGTGCAGAAAAAAATTATATTTTAATTTCTTTAAGTCGGTAAAATTATATTTATCATCCAAAATTCAGAATCTGCATTTAAAGTAAGGCATGAATTACAATAAGTCTAATCGTATACTTAAATTAAATAAATACACCATGCACCACATAGGTGATGACACAAGACAATCACAAATAAAGCATTACATTTTTAGCTAAGACATACAAAAATTGGAATAAACAACTCTACAAAAGTTAGGTGTGAGCATGTATGGCAAAGTACATTTTTATTTCCATCTTCGACCAACCCAATATTATTTGTTCTAAAACTTAATTATTTACTTCTTTTTTAAGCTTAGCCAAACATGCACTTTGTTCCCTTGAATAAGAACACGCAGTTTATCATAAAGCAACTGGCTATGGTTATAAATAGAGTCTGGTCCAACCTGAGGCCAAGGGTTTCCAGGAGCTCGGGTTCGTGGTGGCTCAGGGAGAAGCTCTAGATTTACGATGCTGTTGCAACCATGTCTGATAGATGTTCCAATACAATCTGTACCGGTGTCACCCCCACCAATTACCACTACCTTCTTGCCCTTGGCAGAGATATACTTACCATCCTTCAGATTGCTATCAAGCAAGCTTTTTGTATTAGCATGAAGAAACTCCATTGCAAAATGCACTCCAGACAGTTCTCGTCCAGGAACAGGGAGGTTCCTGCCAAATTTATCCAGAATATCTAGTAAGATGACTGATAGACTTTGTAAAGTTATGCAATAAGAATTGCCTGAAAATCATCATTGCTACCTTGGATTTGTGGCTCCTACAGCCAAAACAATAGCATCATAATCCTTACGTAGCTGATCGAGCGAGTATGCAGGATCCTTTCCGACATTAGCATTTACCACAAAGTTTACACCTTCCTTTTCCATGAGGTTAACCCTTCTCTGGACGATATCGACTTTATCGGCCTTCATGTTAGGCACCCCATACATCATAAGACCACCAATTCTGTCTGAACGCTCAAACACAGTCACAGTATGACCCATTTTATTTAACTGGTCAGCAGCAGCTAAGCCGGCAGGCCCACTTCCAATAATGGCAACTGTTTTCCTGTATATAATAGGGAACATAATTAGGTTCTCATTGCTACAAATCAAAGATATACATCACATGTGCCCCCACACAATCAAGTGAAGTACAAAACAATATATGGAAAACATACTCGGTTCTCTTCAGGGGAGGTCGTGGCACCATCCATCCCTCCTCAAAAGCTTTGTCTATTATAGCACACTCCATACTTTTGATAGAGACAGGATTTTCGATAATACCAAGGACACAAGCCCCTTCACAAGGTGCAGGGCATACCCGGCCCGTGAACTCAGGGAAGTTATTAGTCTCCAAGAGCCTATCTAACGCTTCACGCCATCTATTTTGGTACACCAACTCATTGAATTCGGGAATTTTATTTCCAAGTGGGCATCCAGAATGCTCCTGTAATTTTATATGACAGACATATCCCAATCAACAAAAGTTAGGATTCACATAGATGTATCCAATCCTACTGACAAGAGGTCTTGCTAGTCTTTCTTACCTGATGACAAAAAGGAGTGCCACAGTCCATACAACGAGCAGATTGTGTCTTCAGAAGTGGGCCAGGTTTTAATTCTTCCATGACTTCTTTCCAGTCATTCATCCGAATATTAGGATCTCTGTACGAAATGCTCTCCCGTTTATAGGCAACAAAACCTCGGTACTTCACAGCATCTGGAACCCTAGTAGGTCTCTCAGTCCGTTTATCCTCCTCTGGCTGTTGTTTTCAAAAATTCACGTAAGAACCCAAACAGACTAAAAACAAATTGAAAAAGAATAAAATTCCAGTACCGACCACACACAAGACGTTACATTAACTACCATCATACTACCATCTATACACAGGACGTCATACTGATCCAGAACATTGTAACTACCATCAAAAGTAACCACACATTTTCTATAACGTGCTTCATATTAATGAGCATATATAATTTGTTGATAGATTCTTTGGTGTATCGCAGTAGAACAAGTTTAGGAGGGGTAGACCAAAACTAAGATGACCTTTTTTGGTCGCTAAACTTATCCAGCAATAAACATATCAGATTGGGGGGAAAAGATTCTTGTAGCGGACTCCAAACATATTGGGAACAAGGCTTAGTTTGTTTTTGTAGTATTCTTTGGTTTCAATCATTAGCTACTGCACCAAGGATGATGCCCTTTCATCCAAAAAATCTCTTACTATATATAGATGAAAAGTGCAAACAATATAGCTGCATAACGACCAGCGGCAGAAGATAATTACCAAACTGTCTTTTTCGTTCAAGGATGTAGCTGCTAGCTTCTTAAGCTCTTCAAAAGCATCTTTCTCCAACTCTTCCTCTTCCTGCACCTCAGCTTCTTTGGCGGCACGTTCGGCAGCTGCTTTTGCAGATTCTTTCTCTTGTGTGCTTGCAAGAATTCGTTTATAATCTCGAGGGAAAACCTTGACAAATTTAGGCAAAAGAGTTTCAAAATCAGCAAGCACTTCTTTAGCTAATTGACTGTTAGTGTGACGCAGATGCTGTTGTATCATCATTCTGAGTGTCATAATGTCGTCATCTTCTACTGGATCAAGATCTACCAACTCAAGATTGCATCGCGATTGGAACTTGGAATCCACATTGAGAACATAGGCAATGCCCCCACTCATTCCAGCAGCAAAGTTCCTACCTGTCTTTCCCAGCACAACAACAATTCCACCAGTCATATACTCGCATCCGTGATCTCCCACACCTTCCACAACTGCTTTGGCCCCAGAATTGCGAACACAAAATCTTTCTGCAGCCATCCCATTAAAATATGCCTCCCCATTAGTAGCCCCGTAAAGAGCTACATTTCCAATTACTATGTTTTCCTTAGGGTCAAAATTGCTTCCTTTTGGAGGATAAACAATAATCTTTCCACCAGATAACCCTTTGCCAACATAGTCATTGCTGTCACCTTCAAGTTCCAATGTAATGCCAGGACACAGAAAAGCTCCAAGACTTTGGCCCGCACTTCCACTGAGTTTGACATGAATTGTATCATGAGGAAGTCCCGACAAGTGGTAGTGCTTACTGACTTCATGGCTTAGCATGGTTCCAACGGCCCGATTTATATTGCAGATTGGTGATTCAATGTACACAGGGAGAGTTCTCTCTAAAGCAGGTTTGGACAAAGCTATTAGTTTGTTATCCAAAGCCATGTCCAAACCATGATCCTGTTTCTGCACACAATACTGAGCAGCTTCTGGACGAATATCAGCAGCTGGTCGAAGTAACAAGGACAGATCAATATTTTTTAGCTTCTCATTGTTCTTGGCCAAATCTTTATCCAATTCGAGCATGTCTGAACGGCCAACCATTTCGTTAATTGTTCGAAACCCAAGTTGAGACATTATTTCCCGCAGCTCTTCCGCCAGCATGAAGAAAAAATTTATGACGTGTTCAGGCTCACCAGCAAACTTTTCTCTGAGAACTGGATCCTGGGTTGCAATCCCTACTGGACAAGTGTTTTTGTGGCACTTCCGCATCATGATGCAGCCGAGCGTAATAAGAGGAGCAGTACTAAAACCAAACTCCTCTGCTCCAAGAAGTGCAGCTATGGCCACATCTCTCCCGGTTTTTAGTTGACCATCCGTCTGAAGAACAGTTCGACCCCGAAGGTCATTAGCAACTAGGGTTTGATGGGTCTCTGCGAGACCAAGTTCCCACGGAACCCCTGCACTCTTGATACCAGTCCATCTTGAGGCCCCTGTACCTCCATCGTGACCAGAGATTAGAATATGATCAGCGTGACCCTTGACGACGCCACTAGCAATAACTCCAACACCAGCTTCAGAAACCAACTTCACACTTATGCGAGCCCCTGGATTGGAATTCTACACAAGAAAAGCAACAAAAAATATATCAAAAAGGAAGAGATAATGAAGAAGTCATACATCATGTTTCAAAAAAAAGATGGCTACATATTTGCTCCAATATACAAGCACCCATAAAGGAGTTCGACAGATCAAAATTGATTATACAAATGTAGTAGAAAAAATTACCTTGAGGTCATGAATCAATTGAGCAAGATCTTCAATTGAATAGATATCATGATGGGGAGGAGGGCTAATTAGACCCACACCAGCAGTTGAATTCCTAGTGACAGCAATGTCCCCAATGACCTTGTGACCTGGAAGTTCACCACCTTCTCCCGGCTTTGCTCCCTGCAACAGACAATCTTAAGTTAAAAATATAGTCACCCTTCAAAAAGAAAAAAATCTCCGTTTAACAATCATCTCACCAAGCCAAATACAGGTTTCAGTTCTAGATATAAATACACCTAAAAGGTGCTTTGCAGACACAGCAGATTTGGTACATGAACATGTATTCATAAATAAAAGAAACTATGTTTCAACAGGAATACAGGCTAAAATGAAAACATGAACAAGAACATACATCAATATAGGCTGGATGAACAATCTTCAAAGTAAACATGAGACCCACAAAAAGGCATACCTGAGCCATTTTTATCTGTAATTCATCAGCATTCGTAAGGTAATAACTTGAAACTCCAAATCTTCCACTCGCTACCTGCTTAATTGCACTCCTCTTTGGATTTCTTGAACCATCAGGAAGAGGCTCCATACGAGATGGTTGTTCACCACCCTCACCTGCAAAAGAGAAATAAAAAGGTACATTAGTAAGCTGGTTAGGAACATTAAGCCTCTATCTGTCAAACGTTAAAAGTTACTAAAAAGTTCCTTTGCTATCTAGTCAAAAGTTAAACATTAATTTCAAACGCACCTTCATAACTACCACACATTTCGAGGATCCTAATATTATTCCTCCTAAAAAGCTACTAATAATTTTACCCAAACACTCGCTAAATTTCTTAGAGCATCTCCAAGAGACTATTTTTAAATAGCAACTATTCAGTTTAGAGAGCATTTATAAATTTAGAGAGCAAAAATTTTTAAATACTCCAACGGGCTCTTTTATATTTAAAACTTAGTTTTACAACTCCCAAAAAAATATTTATTATTTTTCCCTATCTTTCATTTTTACTAACTTGCCATCAAATTATTATATTATTTTACTCCATTGAATATTGAAATGCTCTAAATTAAAATGTTTTAATTGAAAAAGTCTCTTAGAGCATAATTTTAAGGGTTGAGTCTTTAAAATAGAGAGGATCTTATTTTTAAAGAATCTCTTAGAGATGCTCTAAGAAAATTAAATAATAAAAATAAAAAATTATGGACAAAGAACAAAAATTATTAAAACTTTTCAAGAAAATATTAAGCACAAGCCGGACGTGCATCAGAATCACACTTCCACAAACACAATAAAGGAAAGCTAGTGGATTTATGTAATTAACATGTTCTTGTTCTTATTTTTAAAGAATCTCTTAGAGATGCTCTAAGAAAATTAAATAATAAAAATAAAAATAAAAAATTCTGGATATAGAACAAAAATTATTAAAACTTTTCAAGAAATTATTAAGCACAAGTCGGACATGCATCAGAATCACACTTCCACAAACACAATAAAGGAAAGCTAGTGGATTTATGTAATTAACATGTTTATACCCCCAGCAATCTATGATTCTTGAGGAAGATGCTAAAAGGACTTGAACCCAATTATTGTATTTGTTCCTTTTCCACGACTAATACTTCCACTCTACCACACCCCCGGGGGGAGGGGAAAAAGAAACCTTAAAGCAGTAGTCAATAACATACCTGTATTTGACTTCCCTCCTAGTTTGTTCATGGCAATTGCTAAAGTTGTGTGCGCTTCCAGTGATATAGATCCGTAGCTCATGGCTCCAGTACAAAAACGTTTTACAATCTCACTGGCTGGTTGAACTTCTTCCAGAGGAACCTTCACTCCAGTCTCTTTAAATTTAAGAAGTCCCCTTAAATTGCAAGACTTATTCAATTCTTGAATGCGTTTAGAATACTCTTTGTAGGCAGCGACACTGTTGGTTCTAGCAGCATCTTGCAATTTTGCTATGGCAAGGGGATCGTTAAGATGAATCTCACCACCTTTCCTCCAATGATAATCTCCAGGATTAGGAAGCGCTACAGCCTCTGCACTTCCAGGAGGTAATGTGCGTGTTGGAAAAGCAAGACCATGCAACTGGAGTGCATCATGTGCAAGCGCCTGAAAAGTGGCACCTTCAACTCTGCTTGGAGTTCCATTGAAGCATCTTTCCATTACTTCTGAGGAGAGGCCTACAGCCTCAAAAATCTGAGCACCCTTGTACGAGGCCAAAGTTGAGATCCCCATTTTCGCAAGGACCTTCATCATACCGTAGTTGCTTGCTTTGAAGTATTTCTTGACCAGCTCATCCTTTGAGTGGAATTCACCATTCGCTTTATGAGGAATTTTTCCATCGAGTTGCAGTCTCCAAATGGCTTCTATAGCCAAATAAGGGCAGACAGCATCTGCACCAAATCCCACAAGTGTACAAAAATGGTGAACTTCACGGGGCTCAGCAGATTCAACGATCAATGCAACCCGAGTTCGCTCAAGCTTATTAACTAAATGATGATGTACAGCGCCAACAGCCAACAGGGAGCTCACAGCAACACGCTTAGATGAGAAAGCTACAAATATCAGAAGAGCATATATATTAACTGCGTATATATGTGTGTGAACAGCAACAACAAACCAAGCATTTTTAATAGAACATTTCAAAAATCTGGGAAGGGGTACCTCTGTCAGAGAGCACGAGTGTTGAATAACCCTCCTTAATAGCATTGTGTGCTTCAGAACATATCCTATCCAAGGTCTCCTCCAAACCATTCCTGCCACGATCCTTTGAGAAAGTGATATCGAGAACTTTGCTTCGCCAGCCTCTGTAGTTCATCTTCTTAATTGCTTCCATCTCTTGAATGGATAAAAGAGGCCCTTTGAGTGATAGGCGGTGACACTGCTCTTCTGTGGTCTCCGTGAGATCACCTTCTGGACCAACCATGCATTCCATAGAAGTAACAATCTTTTCACGAATTGGATCGATAGGAGGATTTGTGACTTGAGCGAACATCTGTTTGAAATACTCGAATGTGAGCTTCTCCCTGTTAGACATCACAGCCAATGGGGCATCGTTTCCCATTGAACCAAGGGCCTCAATGCCATCCTTCGCCATGGGTAATAACAGCATCTCCAAGGCTTCAGTGGTGTAACTGCATAGGGAGGCCAAGAAGTACATTTATTTCCGAGCAGAAGTGTAACAGCTGTAACAATTTTAAGAGCTGACAAGGTTCAGAACTTCATACCCGAAAGCCTTTAAAGGTGCCAATAAACCATGGATACCCATGTTTTCCATGTTGTCATCATCAAAAGACGCCTAAAATTGCCAGAACTTAATTATCAGCATAGGGAAAGGGAGAAAAGAATCGGTGGTGAAGGATAAGATGATAAACTTACTGGTAAAACTCCTTGTATGGGTGGAGGAACCCTGACAGATTCCTGAACAGATTCAACTATGTCTTTCAATTCCAGCTTTTGCCTTTCTAGCCATTTCCCATAAGGTCTTGCAAGTGAATATTGCTGCTTCAAGGCCTCATCATCTACGACAACATGCTTCTCAAAGTCTACAAGGAGCATCATGCCAGGATTAAGTCTTCCTTTCTTGCTGACATCTTCGGGTGGAATATCAACTACTCCAACTTCACTTGCCATGATAACTCGGCCACTGTGTGTTATATAAAATCGACCTGGTCGCAATCCATTTCGATCCAAGGTTGCTCCAAGATAGCGTCCATCAGTAACTGCAAAATATTATATTAAGCATCAAACATTGTGCAATCATATGATGTAAGTTTAAAATAAATATGGTTAAAAAATGTACATGATACAAGAGCAGGGCCATCCCATGGTTCCATAAGGGCTGAGAAGTACTCGTATAAGGCCTTTCGATGAGGGTCCATGTTCTTATCATTTTGCCAAGCTTCAGGAATCATCATCATTATAGCCTCAGGAAGACTTCTGCCAGCTCTAACCAAAAGCTCAAGTACCCCATCAAATGCTCCTGATGTATGAAAAAAATCAGATATTTGCAAAAATATGACACTTCTTGCTTACTAATATGGATTGATGCCATTAGATACAAATCATGCAGGCAAGCATGTCAAATCCATATATATGCAATCATATTAAGAAAACGGGGATGGGTAACCTGAATCTGATGAGCTGGCATCTACAATTGGTAGAAGCTTTTTCATCTCCGTCTTTGACAAGCCTAGCTCCTTGCACTTTAAAAGTCCTTCACGAGCCTTCATCCTAGTTTGAATAATAACAAAAGGTGGATCAATCAGTTCTATCCACATTAGCATTAAAAATCATAACACAACTGACACCGGATTGACATCCTTGTACTGGGTATATAAACTCAAGTAGCATCTCAGTAGCTGAATCCAATAAAACAGTAACCCAGACAACTTTTTACTAGCATGAAAATTCAAATTTAAGTAACCACAGACTAAGAAATCAATTAGTCTAAGACAGAAATCAAATTTGACTCATTCAGGTTCCAACTGAACATATTGAAGCAACAAAAACGGTGATATTGACTACCTATTTTTTTACCAATAATAACGACCAATTGGACCATCCAATTTACCTTTCAGCACAATCTATTAGGAAAACAACTGTACCAGTAACAAATATAGAGAGACATAACCACGTCAAGACATTTACCAGTTTACATTCCCCCGTAGTGTGTTTATTTCTCCATTGTGTCCCAGGACACGCATGGGCTGAGCACGATCCCAGCTGGGAAATGTGTTTGTTGAAAACCTAGAGTGTATCTGAAAGAAAATTCCAAGAGAGAGATAACTCAGTCCTAATTCCACCCATGTAAAGAAGATTTGGAATCTGTACACAATGACAGTTGTGTTCAGGGCACTTCTATAAGTAATGCGGCAGTCCCAGTAAAACCATATTGAGAACCTTAGACTACCTTGACCGAACACAATTTCATTTCCACCATTAAGACGGGTTTTTGATCCTTACATAAAGATCATAGAGCAAGGCACGTAGTTTCTGCATGCAATATTTACTTCGTAATGAGGTTCCTTACCAACTCACCCAAAGAATCCAATCCGGCATGCAAAGTCAAAAGATCAAGGGTGTGGAAGAACTTAAGAGATCATTCATACTTCAATGCCTCAGAAGTCATTCCTCAACCTTGCATTGCTTCAGTTAACCGGTTGATCCCATGCTGTCCGTTGTTAAATGTGGAGTCAGCAGAGAAATAAAACAGGGAATGGAGAAAATATATTTACCAGGGCCATGTAGCTCGTAAACCTTTCATTTCCAAGATCAGCATAGTAGTATTCCTTCAACTGATTGGGCTTCAACTGGCCTTTGTAGACAATAGTCCTGCATAAAAGAGACAATGATAGCAAAAATTTAAATTCAAAAGTCACAGCAAATAAATATATTTCTCAAATTCGAAAAGGACAAATCACAAATTTCTCCAAGAAATAAACCTTGAAGAAAGAGAACATATATAGAAATCTCTCACACCACCATGTTGCAGGTTTAATGCAGCTCGGATAGCTACCATTGAAACCCTCCTTAATATGTACATCTGCAAGGAAGCAGGAAAAGGAAAAAATGCAAATTACAAACTTTGAATGTGTAAGATCTAACAGTTCGACTATTTTAACTGAGATTAATTAGCAAATATTATCAGCTCTTGGCATCCACCTGTTGCTCGAAATCAGCCTTTGACCTGGGAGTACGAGTAAGAAACACTTGCTCAATTATTGGCTCTGTCTGCAAAGCAGACTTGCCCAACCCTGAGTTATCCGTGGGGACAGGCCGCCAGCCAAGGACAGTATGCCCGAGGGATTCTGCGACCTGCAAAGTATTTTACACCAAAAAATGTCAGCAATCATAATTTATAAAACAAAATCATATTCAACCATAACAAGTTTTGATCTTGGTACTACCTTTGTGAATACAATTTTGCTCTGTTCCCTCCGACTATCGGAAGTGGGCAAGAAAAACATGCCCACCGCATATTCACCGGGTGGGGGAAGCTCAAATCCTGCTTCCTTAGCAGCCTGATACAGCATGAACAAGAAACAACTGTGATTAAAATTTTAACAATCAACTCGGATCAATACAAGCCCACCGAAAATCCTTAAACTTTAACTTTTTTTTCTAAAACTTTTTTCTAGTTTATGACTAAAGGTATAGAAGTCAACATTTCCTTTGATATTACATGAACCCGTTCAAAACCAAGCAAAATCTACTGTAAATTCCAAACAACATTAACAAAAACAGAGAAAAAATTATCTCATAAAATTCCAATTCCAGCAACATAAGTGACAAGGACAAAGAAGAATCAACCAGTAATATAAATGAAAAATTATACGATTGTAGAGAAAATTAAGCCAAAAAAAAACAATATTGATCGAGTCGTACCTCCTTGTAGAAATCGTGAGGAAGAGCCACAAGAATTCCAGCTCCATCCCCAGTATTTGTCTCACAACCACAAGCACCTCTATGTGACATTCGTACCAACATCTCTATTGCATCAGTAACCTATATATCATAAATCATTTACAAATTAAATGTTGATAATGAATTCCACATTGAACACACTGATATCTGCGTGTGAATATGGATATAGACAAATAATAATAAAATAAGGAGTACCGTTTTACGGCTGCTTTCACCGGAGAGTTCAGCCACGAACCCAACTCCACACGAGTCCTTATCAAACGAAGGATCATACAGCCCGAGCGGCTTCTCCGGCACCTGAGACAAAGCATTCTTCACCACCAGCTTCGGCGCCCGGCCAGGCCCTTCCTTGCGCCAAATATGCAACCTTTCCGAGCCCAAACCCGAAGCGCCTCGCCGAACCACCGTTCCGGATATGAACCTGTTCTCTAAACCACCGACGTTTCTCTTCACCAACCCCGTCGAAACCTTAGCTCTTCTGTTCACTACCCTACTCAACGCCGCCACCGCATTCAGCTGGTGACTCCCGCATTGCTTCACCACCAACTCACTTCCGGCGTTGCTCCTCACTTGAATCCCAGATCCTGACGCCACCGACATTCTTTACAGTCACAGTTTTTTCACTTAATTTTCAGTTATTATTCACCGATTTATGTAGGATATAATCAATTAAGAACAACCCAAATATCTTTCATTGGATCTGTCAAATTTCACACCGTTCAACTTTATATAACAACCGATTCTCCAGACATCAAGCCCAACAAGAACCGATTGTTTTAATTTATCAAAACCCAACACAAAGTGAAGATTTATGAGTCAATCTCTTACTATGCACGGCTCAAGATTTGGGTTAAAAATGAAAAAATCGGAATAAATAAAAAAGAAACCGAAATCATAAAACAATATTTGGGGGAATCCAAATCTGAAACGCCGACGCAAAGTGATGCAGACTACTATATTATATCTGGGTTTTCAGCCTGGGCTGTGTTGGATTTATAGAGAAACCGATAAATGTGGTTGACACAGATGGGAGAGGTTTTTCCTATTCAGCCCTCAGCTCTTTTTGGGAAAAAAATGCATTATTGAACGGTATTTTGACTCCACTTTTACCACGTATTTTTTAATAAAATAATATTACACGTAAATTAAAAAAAATATTATTTTTTGACCACACATTTTTCATCAATGCACAATTCAAAAATACATTTTTGTTATCTTCTATATATTAAATGTGGATATGTAACGGAATTTCTTGTTTTTAACGGAAAAACTAACGGAATTTGTTATTTTAACGGACTATGTAACGGAATTTCTTGTTTTAAACAGGCAGCTGCACCTTCTTTCAGTGTTTTTATCATAACTTTGTATTCCGATGTCCGATTGAGGCGATTCAAAATGCGTTGGAAAGCTAACTCATCTGGCTACAACTAGAATAAATAAAAAAGAAACCGAAATTATAAAACAATATTTGGAGGAATCCAAATCTGAAACGCCGACGCAGAGTGATGCAGACTACTATATTATATCTGGGTTTTCAGCCTGGGCTGTGTTGGATTTATAGAGAAACCGATAAATGTGGTTGACACAGATGGGAGAGGTTTTCCTATTCAGCCCTTAGCTCTTTTTTGGAAAAAAAATGCATTATTGAACGGTATTTTGACTCCATTTTTATCACATATTTTTTAATAAAATAATATTACACGTAAATTAAAAAAAAAGTTATTTTTTGACCACACATTTTCATCAATGCACAATTCAAAAATACATTTTTGTTATTTTATAAAAATGGGGCTCAAACAAACCCTCGGCATACTTGTATAAGTAATACAATTGAATCACCGTTTATATTAGGAAAAATTGCAGTAGCGGTTTCTAACCTTTTATTTTTTTTGCAAACTTTACTCTAACTTTCATTTTGTGTCACCCATAGTTCCAAACATTTTAAAAATATGCACCAGAAGTCCAAATGGAAAGATTTAACCGTTAATTGACCAAAAAAGTCAAAAATTAATCAATTTTAAATTTTGACCAAATTAAGCCCCCGTTTGACA
>CAIGRT010138516.1:0-25144 GCA_903798405.1 Fraxinus platypoda
ATTTTGAAATAATTTAACAAGTTTGTTAATTTTGAAATGTGATTTTAATATGTATGATTTATGTATTGTTCCCGAATAAAAATGTGGCAATCATGAATAATTGGGCCTATTTAGGTTATTGGGCTGTTAATTGTAATGGTCATAATCATTAAGGTCTGCAGTACAAAATCTTGTGGGCCAATCCAATGTCAATAAAAATAGTTGGGCCTGATTGTAAAGAAATTGAAGTAAGAGGGTCCATGTGTTTACCTCCCCCCCAATTTCATGTTGGTGGATCAAAGTTGCAATTTCATGTAGAGAAACATTAGCAAGTCCAAGCTTATTCTCATCCAAATTACACAATTGGACCTGATCATGAAATGTCACATGTGAAGCCTCAACTGCTTCATTAGGTGTTGTCACGCACCACAACTTAGCATGACCCTAATGTTCGTGGCATCCATTGGGGACAAGGAGAGCGCTTGGCATGATATTAGTTATAGTGGCTATAAAGGTAACAACTTTGTGTGATGAGCAGATGATCTTAGCAATGGAGTTTTGAGAAGCTGTTTTACAAAGAACTTGCTAGGGAGTCAGGAAGCTTCTCACCAAGATAGATGACAATCGAAGTTTGTTTGGTTAAGAAACGTGGGGGACAAAGGCATTAATGTCATGCAACGACGTATTTAATCAAACTCTACATATGTGAGTTATTTATTGATGAAAAAAACTTTGAGTACAGGAAATAATTACCAGAATTATTACAGGATTTCAAATTTTATCTCACATGGGGGTGGCCCCATGTGATTAAAATAATGCAAAAAAAATCCCCCTCACCCACCCCTACTGTGTGTAGTCGGTCAGGTACAGGGATTCCGTGTACCTGTAGCATCTCTCTTTATTGATACTTGGAGTAAAATAAACACAACTTTTGAAGGGGCATATGACTAACCTAGTAATTAAAGAAAAAGAAGAAGATAATTTAACCAATATTAGTTCAAGAAAATATTCTAAATTGATGTAGATATTATGAGCAGGTACTTTTCATAATCACTTCGTATTTAGAAAAGTTAAAGTGGAAGTAGACATTTCTCAATCTTTATTACTCATAAAAGAATGACTCGCAAATCCAAAAAAAATAAAATAAAATAATAATAATAATAAATAAATAAATAAATAATCAATCTAATATTTTTTAAATTATATATCTATATTACGTGTAAATTTAATGTATTTATCTTTTTTATTTAATTATTTGGGCAAAATTTATTTATTTTTTGATCATCCTCTAGCCGTGGCATAGTATGAAAGGGAAAATTATGAATGTGATTTCCTACCTTTGACTTGATGTAATTATGGATATCCAGTAATCCAAATCGGCAATGTAGATATTAGATTGATATCGATTTTTACCTGACTCAAAATTAGAGGACAAAATTATCAATTCTCTTGATAGTTTCCTCGTATTGAACCAAAAGTTTTTTTTGCAATTTTAGTGTCCACATCGACAATATTTGTTGTTTAAACGATCTAAAATTTCAATTTTGAAGATTGAGCCCCTATTTAAGCCCCATTCTTTATAAACTCATTTTTTTTTCTCAAATTCATTTTCAGCCTAACATTCTTTCAATAAAATAATTTCACATGTAAATTCAAAATTATTTCTTACTTTTTATCACACATTCTCCAAAAAAAAAAAATATTATTACATAATTTATTCTCCCAAGAGATTGGACTCAAACAAAACCCTAATGTCCAAATCCAATGTTGACGCCAGTGACAGGGCCACATTGGCCCCCGGCCGTTTGGAAAATCCCATGTTAAAAAGCCCGTCCATAATTTTTCCTAATATTTATTGCAGGGTAAAATTTGGTGGTAAAAAGGTCAAAAAGGTATGGCACTTTAAAGTGAAGTTGACATGACAAGACAAGCCAACCCTTGTCGGCCTTGCCGTGACGGCTCCATCTCTAATTCACCTGCTTCATTGTCCCTGCAAGGACTGCTACTGCTGCTGCATCAAAACGAGTTCCTTCTCGGAACCGAAGGTAAAATTCGGGGTACCCGACTTGTGCACATTTTGAAAGTAAGAATGAATTTTTATTGTTGATGTGATGGAGAATATGTGGTTAAAAAAGAAGGAAAAATTATTGATGTGATGGAAAATATTATTTTATTGAAGAATCTGTGATTGAAAATGAGTAGAAAAATGAAAATGAAAAAAATAATGTGGACCAAACAGGGCCTAACTTTGGTCATTAAGGTTATCCCCCTCTTAGGATTTGACTTTACTTTACATGAATATCTTGAAAATCCTATTACCAATATAGGGTCTTAGGAGTGTCCGCATCAGTTTCTTGTTATAAATTGAAATTCCCTCATCAAATGTTTTTTATTCTCTCCTTAAGGGGCAAATATGCTAAAATAGTATAATTAAATCCACATTGAAAACCCAAATATTTCTATTTTTGTTTTGGATCCACAATTAATCTTATGTCATTGTTATTTGATAGGATAAGTAGAAGTTTTCAACGTAGATTGATGCACAAATCTTCCATTCACGGAGAAGTGAAAACTTAATGACTATGTTGTCCTTAAGATGGATGGGACATTAATGAGTGACGTTTGGAAGTATTATTGACTTAAACATTGTGAGATTCGTGTGTCAATCCTTTTTTTAGTGAAGATAAAAATGGGTACTTTTTGGGAAAATTAGGAAAATGAACGCTTTTAATCAATTATATCCTTTTTCGTTGATAAAATGCTATTTTAGCCCCTATTTGGTGCACATTATCAACTCAAGAATGCATTTTTTATGTGATTGTGAATATGTGGTTGAAAAAGAAGGAAATGTTATTGATGTGATGAAGAATATTATTTTATTGAAGAATGTGTTGTTAAAAATGAGTAGAATAATGAAAATGAAAATAATAATTAGTGCCCAACTTTTAAGATAAATCTTAAAAGCTTTTAAGAAAATATTCACTTTGGTGCACAACTTTTGAGGCGAATCTTGAAAACTTTCAAGAAAAGATTCAATTGTTGGTACGCTTGATAATTCTAACTATCTCAAAAGATGAAAAATAGTTTTAATTGTGACAATTAGACTAATCAAGACACTTTTAACTATCTAGCATAGACATTTAGCCGTTATTTTATTCCCATTATTTGTAAAATACGTTTTTTTTCTTTCTCATTTTTAACCACATGTTATTCAATAAAAATAATATTACAAGCAAATTCAAAATATTTACTTATTTTTTAACTATACGTTCTCCATCAATCTATTATTCAAAAATGTATTCTTTGCCAAAAATAATGAGACTCAAACAAGGGCTTAAAAACATCTTGATTAGTCTATATGTCTACACAAAAACAGTTGAAACTCTCGTCATTAGTCAAAATACCTTCCAAGACAGTTAGAACTATCTAGAGTACCACCCAACTATCTTGCAAAATGAATCTTGTCTTAAAATTTCAAGATTTGCCTAAAAAATTATGCAAGTTCCCGTAATAGTTAAGTTTTATGAAAACAAAAAAACATTTAAGGCATTTTTTGTATTTTCATTTAAGAGTGGCAACTTTACTAATTTCCATAAAAACGGTCATTCTCTAAAAAGTGCATGTTGGAGAGGAACATTTAGGTTTTTCAAGCTAGAACAAAGATAAGGTGAAGACTACGATGGAAAATCGACCGAAAGTACCTTACTTATAGAAATGAACACTAATGACTTAAAGCTAATTCTATCACGAGAATCAAATTTCTTGAACATCGGTGAAAGGAAAGAGAGAACAAAAGTAGATCTAACGCGTGTAAAACAACTCAATCATGACCATTTTGAACTTTGTGTGTAACTTACTAGAGGTAGAATTTTTACTTTTCAAAAATGATGCTGAAAGAAAAGAGTATTTCCCGTGTAGTTCGTCGGTCAAATCAATAAAAATAATAATCGATTAGTTAATTTGTTCGTGTATGTAGATAAATACTTAATTTATTATAATAATTTAAACATAAATAAGTTTAGTTTTAACTGAAATTAGATTAAACAAAATCAAATTTAACTCACACGGAATGCTAAAATGTACTATTAAATCTTTTTGAGGTAAGAATACAATCCACTTTAAAGAAAACTTATCCTGTACTAATGGTCACTCATTCTTGTCAATCATCTCACAAGATTAAAAAAAAAAAATACTTTCATTGAGAAGTTATATCACGAAGAGTTGTCCACTAATTTCTAGTAAATAAAACTATCTCCCACTTTGTATGTTGTGCTTTGTTTAGATGATCGTTACACAATGAATCATAACTTTAGAACCTGTCTGTTAAAAATTCTATTCAGATTTTCATCAATTTTTGGAACGTTATGCGGGGCCCAACATCTCACAGCAAGTACACAATGACGGCTTCAACGGTTGGAATTGTGATTAAAATTAGAAAAGAATTGTTACCAGACAGGGCCTTAATGTCACAAATACGTTACTGTAACGCCACAAATATTTTACATTATGACATTGAAGCTTAATCCCACTAAACTCAATTTGCGGATCCTCTCAAATTGCCTGAATCGTTTTGTTAAATGAGAAAACGTCCAAAAGCGTAGGGCATGGCCAATAACGCGTTCTCCGGGTCTCATCTTTGACTCGTTCAAAATACATTTATTAACCTTATCAAAAGATTGAACAAAAATGATTTGTGGGCACAGATTAGCCACACAATAAATTCCACGCACGCTTTGAATTGACCCATCAACAGAAACATCAAATATTTAATCTAACTGCACTGAACTGCAGTGACTGCAACTGTTTCAGAACTGAAAGATGGATCGATGAGATAGAAAAAAAAAAAAAAAAAAANATTTCTTTTCACAAGGAATCATGGATAGAGACGTGTGCTAAGTTATGTCAACCTCCACACGAATTTTAATACTCTTATATTGTTCTATTATAAGTTTCTATACACGCAAAAAAAAAAAAAAAAAAAAAAAAAGAGGCAAAAAGAACAAGGCAAGACTGATAGAATATGGAAAGTCATGAACTAATCAGTGTTCTTTTCTCTTCCTCCATAAATGAAAAGAAGATAGTTAGGGTGGCAGCTCAACAGTACTGTCAGCTAATTGGCCATAAATTCCACGTGGAAATCAGTGCCTCACCACACCCCTATAACTGCAAAAAAACACACACTGATGATACAACTAAGCCTCAGTACAAAGTGAGGAATAGTGAAACTGATGGAGGGATTTATCAATTACACGTTTCGAGTTGATTGAGGGTGTAGAACATTTGGATATTTTCTAGTTGTGTGTTCCTGTTGGGTGGGGTGGTTTTGGGTTGGGGTGATCATGTTTCTGACTAGGAGTGGTCAAGACCATCAGTCATTATAATATGCTTCACATGCATTTATAGACTTGTCACATCAGATTAGCATCTGATGACAGGCAACAAGGCCATTTCGATTTGGTCATTCAGATTAGGAAAAGCCATGGGTACGAGAATTTTACGGAACAACTATCGAGAATTAAATTCACCAATATCCACTCAACTTTATACTTGATGTCATCATGATCATCAAATTTAATTTTGTTTTACCATTGACACCAAACTTTATACTTAGTATCATCATGACCTCCCAATTTAATTTTATTTCACCATAAACATCAAATTCAATATAACGTTTCACCATAACCACTCAACTTCTTTTCACTATTCTCATTAATTTTAAAATGGATAAAACGGCAACTTTGCATTATATGTATAAAATAAATTTAACAAAATTAAAATAAAAACTTATTTTAAAAAAACAAAATAAAACAAAAACTTATTTGAAAAAACGTTCCATAAAAAATAAAATAAAATAAAATAAACACTTATTTAAAAAAAGGTACTTAGAAAAAATATAAAAAATTTATTTTAAAATTTAAAAAATTATTATTTTTAATTTATTTTATATATGTAATATAAAGTTACCGTTTTACCCCCTTTGAAATGAGTGAAAATTGTGAAAAGAAATTGAGTGGGCGTGGTGAAATGTTATATGAAATTAGGTGGTTATGGTGAAACGTTTTATGAAATTAGGTGGCCATGGTGAAATAAAATAAAATTGGGTGGTTATGGTGACACTAAATATAAAGTTTGATAACCATGATGAAATAAAATCAAATTGGGTGACCATGATAACATTAAGTATAAAGTTAGGTGGTCATTAGTGGATTTAACCCCAATTACCGACGTTAATGTAGTTGCAAATGATTGGACTATATTTTTTATCTTTTATCTTCCAATGTGTTGTTTGTCAAAATTTTTAGAGAAGCACTATTTGTATCGGGTACAAGAAGAATTTTTCAAATTTTTATGTACTTTAGCAGGATTGTTCAGACTATTTACTGGAATTTAGGCTTCAACAAAATGTATTGTAGGTTGAGTTTACTATTATAACTGGTACATAAGTTTGTTCAATTCGGTATTTAATGTAGGATACTATTCATTTTGATTAAATTAATATGAATAGTTCATGTTAGGTCAAGAAAAACCTACAATAATGAACCTATCCTCCTTAACTTAATTCTACATGTCCAGCGCATTAAGTTTATGTTTGGTATGTTTGTGATACTAATAAATGTTTTTAAAAGCGGACCGACCAGTCGGTTCAATCGTGAAAACTGGGAACCATACCAAAATCCGGTCCGACTATAATGAGAAAACCTTTTAATAAAAAATCGGTCAAATAACCAGAAAACCTGTCAAATAAACCAAAAAATTGGAACCGGTCATGGTTTTAAGGATTGGACCGTTTCCCAAAACTTTTTTCTTATATAAATTTTTTTTTATTACTATATAATAAAAATGTTACCTAAAAGATGGCAACCCATTTACTCATTTTTCTACCCCATAGAACTATTTTATATCTATTTCTTGAATCCCATAATTCATAAACTTCCAATTTGGGATTGACAATCTTCAATAAAGCACACATTTTCAATACACTTTCAAGATGGGATTGAGAAACTTCAATAAATCATACTTGTTCAATATTATTTATGGCCACATGGTGTATGACTACAAAATTAAATTACTCAATTCATATATATTGCTAACATTTTTTCGTTTAAACTTTACAAATTATATAGTGCAATTGGAATGAGTTTCTAAGTGATCCAACAAATTAAAAACTCGAGTTTTATGTAAAAAAACATACATATGACACATTTGTATTTATTTTGAATTGGTGGTGTGAAAATGTAATTATATAGTATTATCAAAACAAAATTAAAATGTTTATAAATATTTATTTATTATTTTCGGTTTGACCCCAGTTCGATCTCGGTTGAATCTTATGACTCTTGACCCTTTCTAGGTAGATGCTCGGGCAGAGTTTTAAAATATTGATACTAACATAACTCTATAGGATATTTGTTGTAAGATTTTTAATGTTTTTTTATTAATTATACTCGAATTCAACTTATTAAACGAGTCGAAAGAGTTGGGGCCTACAAAGTGTAATAGAAAGCTTAGGGCACACATGAAGAAGTGGCAATTAGAGGAAGTTTATTGGGCCTCACTAATTCCCATAGTGGACAAAATCTTTGGAAATATTTGTTCAAGACTAATTGAGCAAGACCAACATCAACAAGATATCACCATACTTAGTGAACAAAAATTGATATTTTGTAAGTGGTCGAAATAAAAATCAAGGTTTACAAGAAACATGCCATTTGCAAAAACTTTTGATATGAACCCCACCAAATCCTTTTTATTTCTCAAAATTCTTCAACATGTGCGCTTCATCAAGTCAACTACGAAAATCAGTTCTAGTTTTATAGAGTTGCATCATATCACACACCTACTAATTCAGATTTTTTGTTCAGCTTTTAATGATCTGATTTTATATTTTTAGGAATGCAATATAGGGTGTATTCAAGACATATGTAGAAAATAAAAAAATACATGAATAAAATTGTACCTTCTTTTAAGAATTTGAGTCTTTAAATTAAATATCTCGATATGGTATCACATTCGAGTTAAAATCATGAGCTCAAGTTTCACCCTGAGTCCGTGACTCATTCTTAAAAGTTTTGTTGAGAATTTAAATAATCATGCATAACGAAATTTAAAATAATTTCAATTCACAACAATGATATGTTTTGTGTTTAGATAGAAACTGTGTTTAGATCAACTACTCACTTCAAAAGTGAGATATGCCACATGTGATGGTCTATTCGTAATAACGATATTCGTATTTCGTTATTATTTACGATTACAAATAATTTAAGATTCAGTTATATGTAATTTGTAACTTACAATCACAACTCGTTATGATTAACTTGTTATTCATACTTGAATCTACGGACTCTAATATTTAATTTTTTAGAATATTAGTTAAATTAAATAATATATTTGCCATAAAATAACAATGTATTAATTATATTGAAAGTATTTACGTCCAAAATCGATTGGACATAGTGCATAACACTTACAAGTTCAAGTTATGAAGATAATCTGAATATGTACAGAGTGTAAATCCCTCCTTTGACATCTGTTATAGATAGTATTAATAAAAATAAAGGAAGCAGAAATCTTGTCACAGACTGTAAATTCAGACAAGGTGGTTCGAGTTTCTGCAAGCTAAAAGTGATATATAGCAAGTGTTTCCCTTTAGCTAGGTATTATAAACATACTTTATGATTAAGATTTTCATAGATTTATTTGTACCTTCAGACAATTATGTATCACTAAAAGTGTTACAGTTTCTCTCACTTTGTCTGGCGTCCTTAACAAACACTGCTTGTAATGGCCTATATATGTCTTTACATATACACTGGTTTCCTCTCAGTAATCCTCTTTCTCTTGAAAATGTAAAAAACATACCCACAATGCAATGAACCGATTCAGAAAGTGGGCTCTTTTTCCTAGTTCAACTTGCTCCTAATATGTGGTCATGCTTAGAAATTATAAAATCAAAAAAACAAAAAAAAAATCCAATTTTTTTATGAATATATATACAGACCACAGAGAGAGAGAGAGAGAGAGAGAGAGAGAGAGATTTAGTCCTTGTAGTATACATGCAAGATTTTATCTAGCATTTCTTTGAAAAGGAAAATTTTCAATTGATAAAGTGAGTGGTATAAGAATTGTTTTTATCTGATATTTAACATTTAATATGAAAAGGTTATCTAGTAAATAAACAAACTCAAAAGATTAGTCCTTCCAATTTTAGAAATTAAATGTAATAATTATCGACTATGGTGAAATCCCACTTTTAGTAGGTTGTCGCGTGTTCTGGGCTTCCATCTATATATATTATGTAACTAATTAATTAATCACGATGTAAAGTAGCCATCCTTCTTTTAAAGTCTACCCCCCAAAAGGTGAAGAAAATAACATTTCGGAATTTAATTAATTTTAAACTATGAATGATTAATGTCACATTTTGGTGTTACCTGCAATAGGAAAACAATTATTCTTAATTAGATCACACGAATAAAATATAGTTATTAAGTTTTTTACTTTTTCCCCAATTAGGAAACCTTGATGGGGCAAAATTAATAAATAATTTTTATGTGACAGCATCTATATCTTATCCCTAGAAAACGCATCATCCCTAATGATTCGGGACCCTACTTGCTGCAACTTGGGGATCACAACTTACAAAATTAATTAATATAATTTAGCTAATTACACCGTATTATATTTTAAACACACGTCGTCGTCTATAATATTTTATTATTAATAATCTAAAACGACTATAATTAATTACTTGTACCTTTGGCATGCAATGTTTGTAACAAAGATATTTAAATTGTCAAATTTAAGCCATTATATATGGGATCCAATGGAGTCATGAGGTAATAATTTCTACCAAGACTTGTTTAATTTTGTCAAACCAATTTTTTTTTGGTCAGCCATCATTTCATCACATAAAAGATGGCCGACCTTCCATTTGAAAAGGGGGTTTGTGTCAAGAATCAAGATTTTTAAAGGTTTTCAAGGTCTTGGGTTGACTATATATAGGATCCCACCATGCACTAATGGGAAATAATTTTTTGACCCTTTACTCTCCACAAAATAAGAGTATGTATTTATGATTATTTTTCATTCCATTTTATTGAATTTTTTCTTTTTTTTTTTTCCTAACAACTCTCTCCATATCCAATCATCAATTCAATGACTAAAAAAATTGAAGGGACAGAGGAAGGATGTTTGCGCATGAGCGAAAGATGAGAAAATGAATGTGTAATATTTTTCAAAATCGACACCGAGCTCAATCAAACGAGGAAGATTGCTATAACTTGATAAGTTGTATAAAACTTTATGACGATAACTAACAAAACAAGAATCTTTATTATAACTCCAAAGTAGGCCAAACTAAAGAAAATAAAGTACCAAATTAAATTTTATCAAATTGTCATATTTAGTATAATACACAAATCACTCAATAGTGCACATATCTCAACTTTTTTTTTAACTTTACAATGGTGTGACTTGTGTCCATAGAAAAATTTCCTCCTTAGTGTCACCCAGGTGTCCACTTTTTATCTCCCACTGAATATAAAGTTGTGCCAACATTCTATCAAGGGTTGACTTCCATTTAGATTTGATCTTTTGAAGGCAAAGAAAATATAGTCCTCCACCAATCTAGTTGGAAAGCTAGGCAATATCAGGAAATTGTAGTGTTCTTGCACTACTAGTTTGTTTGTTTGTTTGGGAGAAAACACAAATCGGGAAAAGGAATAAAAATAAAATGAAAAATGGACTCCGATAGATCTATTTACGTTTAAAGAAACAAATAAATGTCAAGGTATCGAATGGGTATGGACAAGAGGAGAAATTACTTTTCATCCATCTTATCTTATATGGATGCAAATATTGAAATATTAGCCGATTATTAGTGGCATATTGGAAACCGTCATAGTTGAGGTATGGCCAAGTGTTTGATAGTTTTGATCTTGAAAATCAATATTAGTTATAATAGCATTCTATCTGATTATACAATTGCTCTTCAGTATTCAGATGGTCCTTGTCTTCTCCTAGTTCAACGTGTGTTTATTGTTTCAGCTAGCTTTATTCGTTAATTTTATTTTATTTTTTATTTTTCATTTTCATAGTTTCTTGTGAATGAGTTTAAAGAAATAATTTGATTAGGATTTTTTAGATTTCTTTTAAGTTGCAAGTTGCAACATAGACATTAATCCTCTTATGTTATTTGGAAGGTGTGGATTGGTTGAGTTTTATATCATTTCGTGCCAACTGGATTTCAATCAAATTCCCCATAAGGGAAAATAATAGTTAGGCTAGAATTTAACAAAGTAATATGGGCACATAAATATACACGTACCAATGCTAATACATAGTTTGCAAGTACGTAGAAATGATGCTATCTAATATCACTAATGTTATAACATCAGTTTAGATGACATTATATAAAATTTAATTAAAAAAAATATGTGACTCATTTAATTTTACTTATTATTTAAATTCATTTAGAGCCTGTTTGGTAGGGATTCTCCTTTTCTACAGTAAATCAATTCTCATTTTCAACCACACATTCTTCAATAAAATAATATTTTCCATCACATCAATACTTTTTTCTTCTTTTTCAACCACACATTTCCCATCATATCACTATTCAAAAATCAATTCTTCCCCCAAAAATTCCTACCAAACACACTCTTAGTGTTACCTAATTGGTATTAGTGATTCTAAATAGGGACAATCATCCATATATTGAGAAAAATGTTGGAGAGAAGACAATTGGTTGAGTGAGGGGTCATTCTCAGAGTGGTGGAAGGAAAAGAGGGTACTTGAAATGACAATTCAAACGTCAATTCCAAACACCTCAAATCATAAGACAGTCAGTGATGTGTTGTCCATCAATCTCTATTCTTTTCTTTTCTTTTTTCTTTTTTTGTTAGGGCAAAATAATAGTTATAGCTTTGCACTCCAATCATTCAACAAATATTTTCATATTTTAACAATATAATTATAAATAATTTAATTAGGAAATTAGCTTTATATAATGAACAATATAATTATAAATAATGAACAAATCCATCAAAATGGAAAATGTTGGTGTATAAACTCGATATTATAACCAATTTTACACGCCAAATGTTTCTTATTCATTGTTTAATGAGTTTGATTATAAGCGCACATATGGTTGATGTAAAATTATGTTTGGCCCTACGAAGAAATTTTATTCAATTGTGACGGACATCTAACACATGCAATTATTTAAAGAAAGTGTGATAATTAATGCTACGACAATTGCAATAAATTACTAGCAAATGCATGATATTAAGAAGTTTGGGAAATAAAATGAAGATTTAGTCATACTCAATTATGACATATACTTGTACGTACACCAAATACATTTCTATATAAACAAATCCTACTATAAGAATATAAATTATTTCGGATGGTAAAAAAGGAGTCATCTTTTATTCTATAGAATTTGTATTATTCAGATATAAGTATATAAGTCTTTACAAATATAGGAAAGTGTGTTTCAACTTTTGTGTAGTTCAAAATTTGGGCAAGAAATATGAACCAGCACCTTTTCTCTAGTTAGCACGCGAGAAGTCTCATCTCACATGCAGCATGCCCAATTCGAAGTGGCTCCAGTCCCAAGAGACCCAACCGACTGTGACTCTCTCTCTTTCTTTCTTTTTTTCTTCTCTATGTATTTATTTCTCAATTCTTTGGTAATTTATTTAATTAATTTTTTGTTTATCCAATTCTAATATTTAATTATCTCAAAATGCCTTTTTTTTTGGTCTAAATTTGCTACCTTTTAACTTGTACACATTACATTCTGTTAAAAGTAAATTTATGAAAACATTATGTTCCGCAAATGTCAAATACAATAACCCTTCCAACAACCAACCAAACCCGACATATCAAAATCCATTCTGATCAACAATTTAGATATATGGGCATAAAGCATTTTTTTGCTCAATCCTTCTCATTATAGTTATTTTAGAATCAATATCACTTTAGTGGTTATCAACGATATATGCTCTAAGAGGATTTTCAAGACGCTTTTGATTCATAAACATCTTATGCATAATAGAGAACATTTTATAATTTGGAGAGTTAATTTTTTTTATATACTAGAATTATGATATCTATTTTGGCATTTAATTTTGCTTTTTTCAAGAAATGTTTATTGATTTATCCTCATCTTTTAGTTAACATATTTTTTAATATATCAATGATCAACTAATTCAAATATAATTTGAAAAATTTAAGAAAATAGAGTATAGAACTTTATAGATTATTAAGCGCTTGTAAGATAAAGAATTTTTGAGAAATGATTCTTTACCAATATTTTTTTCGTGACTATGACTAAAAAGTTGGGAAAAGTTATATGGAAAATAAAAATGATATAGATATTTTTTTAATTTTTCGATGAAAATGAGTGTGAGAGAGAAATGATTCTCAAAGAATGTAATCACTATAAAATAAGAATAGAGTCCCTTTGAACTTAATGTCAAGTATTGACTCTTCAAAATAGAGAACATTTTATATTGAGAGAGCCTATTGAAGATGTTCTAAGCTCATTAAGATAAAAGATTGATTTACAATTTAAATTGTTCTTAATTTTTTTAAAAAATATTATATTAAAATAGCCAATTAGGATGTCAGACACTACAAATATCTTATTTACTAATTATTATTTTTTCTCTTTCATGAAACTTATTCTATATAACATTAGTCGCTATACTTTAAGGTCGATGTTTATGTTACCTTTGGTATGTGTACCAACAATAAAATTGATGCCATTCCTATTTTTTGAATCATGAATAGTAAAAAACTTCAAAAGAGAAGATTAAATTATAGTATGAACATTGGTACATATTGAAACAACTTTAAATTAATGTCTATATGTTACTAATTTGTTCGCTCGGTGCACTGCACGAGATTTAATGTTTATTACGTAGATAGATCAAAGTCTATACGTTAAAGCATCAATTTGAAATTCACACATGACATTTTTCCTTTTATATATCTACCTAGTTCACCTTAAGTACTAATTGCGTTCTTACCGAACGTGTAATATTCTAGAGTGGATAGTAGAAAACAAGATTAAAATTTGCAAAAAATGAAATAGAATATCGTTATTTATCATGCAATGGATAATGGGTTGCTATTATGCATAGACAACCTATTAACTTCTGGTTATGCTAAATTTTCCAGGAATTATTTAGTCGATGTTTGATAAATAATTTATAAATAGGAATAATAAAAGAAAAAATAATAAATTTTACGGAATGTGTAAATAATAAATTACGGACGTATAATTAAAATTAATATTTTAATTTAAAAAAAATATTATAAATTGTATCCCGACAGAGTGACAGTAAACATGAACATAAGGATGTACATACATAAATAAATACGGCCATCCCAAGGAAGATCTTGTTGTGTAATTAGGCATCAGATGAAGGACCCACCCACCAAATTATCAATAATTTTATCAAATTTCATATATTTTTTGTTAACGACATGTTTATAAAAAGTAATCGCAGCCGCTCACATTAGCCATTTACACTGCATAATATAGAGATAGAAATAACAGTAATCATCAAAGAGTTGAAGAAGAGAATGATTAAGTGAACGAGCCACCAAGCTTTTACTCTCTCTTCTTCTCCGCCACTTAAAAACTGAACCTTCTACTCCTATACATATCTATCATCTACAGAAACACGCACACGAGTGCAATCTCTCTCTCTCTCTCTAAAACATTTTCTACTCTCTCTCTCTACAGTTCACCATGACCCCTGAAGACTCCTTAAGATCTCTCTCTTTAGACTATCTCAATCTCCTGATCAACGGCCAGGCTTTCAGTGATGTAACTTTTAGTGTAGAGGGCCGTTTAGTCCATGCCCACAGGTGTATCCTAGCTGCCAGAAGTCTCTTCTTCAGGAAATTCTTTTGCGGGACCGACACGCCGGCGGGTTTAGACGCATCTGGCTCCAGGATGGGCCAGGCCGGGGGGCTAGCATCCTCGCCGAGAGGGGGAAACCCTCATGTTATACCGGTGAATTCAGTGGGGTATGAAGTTTTCCTGTTGATGCTGCAATTCTTGTACAGTGGACAAGTCTCTGTTGTACCTCAGAAGCACGAGCCCAGGCCTAATTGTGGCGAGAGAGGATGTTGGCACACACATTGCACTGCAGCCGTTGATCTTGCTCTTGAAACCCTCGTCGCCGCTAGATCCTTTGGTGTGGAACAGCTCGCTTTGCTCACTCAGGTTTTCTTGTTTCCATGTCCACTATTTTTCATACTAATCTCTCTCTCAAGCACTCAAAAAGAGAAACAAATTAGCAAGATCCGTAAACAACAGTTTAATTTGTGGGTTTTGATTTACTTAGATAACCACGATAATTGTGTCTCAGGTGACCTGATTAAGATTTTCAGGTGACTTTGAAGAAAATCAAGTTGCAGAAAAAGTATCGTATTATAGTAGGCTGATCAAAATTTCTAATTAAATAAACTTTTTTTTTCCTTTTGTTGCTGGGTTAATGTTATTTCAATGAAATCTAGTACTTTCTCTTTCTGTAGAACTAGTTTTCCTCTTCATTTCTTCAGCAGCAACTGATCCAACAGTGGTTTCATCTGTTTAACTAATGAATAACGCGGTTTCTTTTTCTTTTTCTCTGAAAACTGTCTTGAATAATGCTGTTTCAATTGACAGTTCCAATATTGACTTCACAATTCACAGGAACATGTTTCTTGAATTGTGTATTTCACTATCTTTATAATCCACCACCAAAACCTTCCATATTTGGTTCTTTGATCTCTAGTCATGTCTTCCACAGTGATCTCATCAAATATTGTGCAAATAACCTAACTTACCTCATTATAATGCTGAAATGCTACAAGAATTGTAGTTGTCATGTTGTAAGACATTTTTTGAGAATTTTATGTTTGATTTGTTTATGTTGGAATGCAGAAGCAATTGGCAAATATGGTAGAGAAGGCCTCAATTGAGGATGTAATGAAAGTTTTGATAGCTTCAAGAAAACAAGATATGCACCAGTTATGGACTACTTGTTCCCATCTGGTGGCGAAATCTGGCCTCCCACCAGAAGTTCTAGCCAAGCACCTCCCTATTGATGTTGTAGCCAAGATTGAAGAGCTACGCCTCAAGTCATCCCTTGCCCGTCGCTCCCTAATGCCTCACCACCACCACCACGATCTTAGCGGCGCTGCCGCTGATCTCGAAGACCAGAAAATACGCAGAATGAGACGAGCCCTCGACTCTTCTGATGTGGAACTTGTTAAGCTTATGGTAATGGGAGAAGGCCTTAATCTTGACGATGCATTGGCCTTGCACTATGCAGTTGAGAATTGCAGCCGGGAAGTGGTAAAAGCATTGCTTGAACTTGGTGCAGCTGATGTAAACTACCCCGCTGGCCCAGCAGGCAAAACCCCACTCCACATTGCCGCTGAAATGGTGTCTCCGGACATGGTGGCGGTCCTCCTCGACCACCACGCCGACCCGAATGTCCGAACCTTGGATGGTGTCACTCCCCTCGATGTCCTTCGAACCCTAACTTCTGATTTTCTATTCAAAGGGGCTGTCCCCGGACTCACACACATCGAACCAAACAAATTGAGGCTTTGCCTGGAGCTTGTTCAATCTGCTGCCTTGGTAATTTCCCGCGAGGAGGGCAATGCAAGTGCTCCTTCTTCCACCTCTATTTACCCGCCAATGAGTACTGAAGATCATGCCTGCAGTAGTACAAGCAGTGGAAACATGGCGAATCTTAACCTCGATTCAAGAATGGTGTATTTAAATCTTGGCGCAGCCCAAATGGGACGCAAACTGAATGAAGGAGAAGATAGCAACCAGAGAGATGCCATGAATCGACATGACCCTTCAATGTACCATCACTCCCATGATCATCAGTATTAACTCAACTACACTTCGATTCCTCTCTCTCTCTCTCTCTTTCTATAGATATATATATATAAATATTGAACAATATTTCCATGAAATGCGCTAATTAAACTAGCTTGCAAAAGTTTGTTCGAAATTCATGGAGATATTTATATACTTTTTATTGCAGTGATAAATCAACACCATTAATTTTTGTTTCACTTTTATGCGGTGGAAGTTGTTGATATTTCTAGGGTGTCAACGTTGGAAATTTTTTGTCAATGAGATGGGACAAGAGACTGAGTATCCAAGTATTTCTGCTTTGATGGAGATGACACAGGTCAATCTTTTCAAACCCTCTGCCCTGTCAACTCATTTTGTTTCTACTTGGTAACCATAAAAATATCCACGGCGGCCTATAATTTTTATTTATGCTAATATTATGCACCGAATGGTATGTAATCATTAGTATAATTTTATGAATTTCATCATATTTAAGATTATTTTTTGGTGTATTTTATGGTTTATGCACATTGCCCCCACCCCACATGAAGAATGGATCATTTGGCTTCTTGTGCCGGTGGGGTAATAGGGTCTTTGTTGGGACATTAGATTAGACCCTTTTTTTGGTTGGTAATGAGGGACATGAGCTGTCTCTTCTCTTTACTATATATTTTTTCATTTTGGCACTTTGAGGGAATTGATTGGCCTTAAACCGTGTCTAATTTTTCATATTTGAACATAAAAAATTGGATGTCTTACAAGAATGAAATATTCACAAGATGGATTATTTATTATAAATATAATTCTTGATTTGTCTTCGAGTGCAATGAATGTGTTTTCGAGTATTTTCCTTTTAGATGATAATTGTAAATTTAAATAGGGTTTTATTATATGTAATAAATTAGGATTAGACACTTTTAGGGAATATGATAGTACAAATTGTAGTTGCAAAATATCATTATTTGAAGTAAATAAATCTTAGTATCACATCTAACTTTAGTTTTGTTTTTTCTTTGGTTCCTTACTTTTACAGAGTTTCTTTGTTCTGGGGTCTTAATGATGTCATAATTAATAAATATGACTATTTTTGTGTTAGTATCTAAATTTTTTTTTGCCATATTATTATCTTTGAGCAGTCTTTTAATTTAAGTGGATAGTAAGAACTAAGGTAATTGTTTAAAAGGACTATTTTTAAAGGTAAAAGGGGAAAAAAATTGTAAAAAAAAAAAAATATTATTGCTAAAATATGTTGGGTTACGATTGGAAATACTAAATATAACTGAGTCTGTGTTAACTTGTCAAATACTTATCCATAAGTAGATATTGTTTTTTTTATGCCTACCAAACCTTGATAACATTTCAAAGTTAATTAAATAATGAAAATTAATAATAATATATCACATCATTGTTCAAAAAATAAATATGACTTGTACATCCAGGTAAATGTTGAAGATATACAAAAATAGAATAAATATTTTTACTCTTAACACATCAACCTTATAGGTCATTGCAATAGTAAATTTTTTTTTTTTTCCACAGGAAAATAAGCATGTTATGTATATGAATAATGTTACCTTGTAGATAAACAGTTACATAATGGTTTACATACAGATGTTGTGTCAAAAATAAAGTATTTTTTTTTTTTTAATTTGGTTGAAAAAATTCTGACCCAATCATATTTCGTCACATCATGTATATGTAAATCATTATATAAATATATTATGTACATGTAACACAACTGTACATGAAGGGTTGACATCAGCAGCATATTCAATTCTTGTTCATTTTTCTTTCTATTTTTTTTTTCCCCACTTGTGTCCGTATCCATTTACTTTGTAGTTAGAAGTGTAAACAAATCAAGTTAAATAATTAATAAATATGTGATCTACCAAAAAGAGAAAATTACTTTTCAAGATTTATGCCTTCATTTTCTTGAAAAGCTTGTCCAAATTATAAACTAAATTAAATTTTGGCACTTTGCACATTCCCAAAGTAACGAAATTTGATACTTTATTCGTTAAAAATATATAAAGAGCAACTAATGCTGACTACCTCTTTGCTAGCAACGTGTCTCCTTTTATCTCCTCAGTTTTATCTCTTTTGGCACAGCAGCCCACTGAATTTATGCGCATTTGCATTTAACTCCTCCGGGTTGTTAAAGACATTTAAAAACCATTCAATTATGTAATTTGTAGCACTTTCCTTGGGAAAATGTCAATGATCATTTTAATTAACCAAACTTTAGATTGATTCAATTGGTTATTGTAATTAGCTCCTCTTCTTCTTCTTCTTCTTCTTTTTTTTTTTTAAAGCTTAGTGCTCTCATCATTAACCGTGAATTAAATAACTTGTCTGTCAACGATTTCAAGAGGGTTGAGATGGCCTGATGTGGCATCATGTAAGTAACCTATGCATTGGCATGTCCCATGTAGAACCTTACTTTTAATTTTTTTTTTCCTAAATCGAGAATTGCACGAGCTACGAGCCTAGGATTCAAGCAAAATTTAAGTTGTGCCGAGTTTGGCTTTTCATGGAAAATCTTGTGAGGAAAAAGAGACAATTTCTTATTCTTTTGTTGATTGGTTTAGGCACTAGAAGATATTGTGATTCCCTTTAGGAAAAGTTAATGACAAATTTGCAACTTTTAATAGTCGAAGTAATATCCCTTTTCTTTACCGATAAAAAAAAAAATATCCTCCCTTTTTTATAACTTGACTTTAAGACCCATAAAATCTTCACGATTTATTGAAAAATTGTGACTAAAAACGGGGTATTATCATCTCAAAATTAAATAAAGATGAGCTTCCTATAAACTTAAATAAAGAAATCTGAAACTTTTTTTAACCAAAAAACTTGTTCGAGCCTACTGAATGCATTTGAGACATAACTTTTAGAAATAATAATGTTAGATAGTATCAGTACTCAGTAGTGATAGAGTATCAATTTATGTGACATTATACGATAATCTCAATTAAAGATGAAATTATGTTATCCATGACATTTAGTATCACCTAATTTGATATTATAATACACGTGGTGTGTACCCAGGTAACAAAGTACACTTTCTTTCCTCAGTCATGCTACATTGCCCACCTCATTGACAGATAGATTAACATAATATTACGTGGTATTATATTATTGAACTGTTTAAACACAATCATCATTTTCCCCCAATCATTTCCATCCACCTACTCATCTATCAAGGAGGATGTCAAAAATTCTCTGGCAAAGTAGAATAATTCTTCTTTCCTTGTCAGTTTATTAAAACAATCATGCTACATGTATATCTTGGTTGACATCTTTGTTGATATACCATGATGTGGCAACTCTTAATATTTGTGGTCGGAATATAGAACCTTGATGAAAACAAATTAATATCACAAGATGTAATAGTTTTATATTGACATTCAGTTTCCTTTATCTGAAAAATGTTTGTTCCTTCTCAAATTTTAAACAATTAGCATCCCTTTTTATAATTTATAAATGGTCAAAATTTGTTTTCGATGACAAATTTCAATGGTCTACAAGTACTCATTTCTAAATATATAAATTAATCCGTTGATAGTCTATAGATTCTTCTTAGACGAAGGCTAAATGTATTTCAGAAGGAAACTGTGAAAGTGCTTTGCATCGTCTCTGGGGCAATAGGCTCCTTCAATCCAATTCCTGTGCATTGAAGTTCATTATGTGAATGGGTTAAGATTAAATTGGACCGAATCCATTATAAAACTGGGCTAGAAATCGGACGCGGATAGACTATGTCCATTAGTAAGACACAACTTTAAGTCCAATGGATCTGGGTCAACAACATGGATTCACTTCGAGGCCCATACCCAAAATACTTTTGGAATATTTAAGATACTTGAGTGTTTCTCATTTAGCCCCCATTGGACTCCCATTAAAACAAAATTCTTTATTTTTTATACTTATTTTTAACCAAATATTCAACAAGTAAATACAAAATTTTTTCCTATTTTTTAACTATACGTTCTCCAAAAAATCATATTTTAAAAAATCATTTTTTCCCAATTTCTTTTTATAATGGCCATCAAATAGATGCTTATTTCTGAAAGGGTCATCGTCGCTTCCACAACAGAACCAAAATTTCCACAAACCCATGGGGTGTATGCCGCTCGGCACTACCACGCCACCTTCTTCTGAGCATCTCCACTACTACCTTCCTCTTCGACATCGCCACCTCTACCTTCATCTCCCTCCACATACAAATCTATCTATTTGCTGTTGATAAGTAATTGATTTGAGTGATGACTTTAAAACCAAATCAAACTTATCAACCTTATCAAAAATTGAACAGAGTAATGGTAAGGAAATAAGTAATAAAATACCAAAAAAAGGATGCCAAGTAATGCCAAGTGAAATAGATGCAAATTCGAGGCAAGAGTTGAACTCTTTGTCTTTAAGTCGATTTTCCCTGCAACGGTGCCTACGAATAATGGCAATCAAATCGCAAGATACAACAACTGTCTTCTTATATTTGTAGCACTCCAAAATATAAGAACAACGAATCAAAAATTGGTTTTTGTACTCTTTCTAGAATGAAATGCAAAACCGATTTTTTATGCAGAGTTTTGGTTAGGAAAATATGAATTTAATGTTATGCTATGATTACATATCATTGAGATGAAATAATAGACATCCCAAGAGTCTTATTTATAGAAAAGGAAATGTTGTGAGTGAATAGACATGCCTCAAAATTCAGTAATCTTTGCTAAGGGTCATAGTTTTTGCTGTCGCTTGCCGTCGTCGTTGCTTTGCTCGAGCGTCAGAAACAAAGATTCTATCGCACACCTTCGCTAGCCTGTTACTCGAGTGACAGCCTCACTACTCGAGCGTTAGGTGAGCAGCGGAGTTTGACAATTTTTCAGCTAATTTTCCTCTCTTTTCTTCCAATTTTGGAGTGTAATTTCTTATTCATCCGGAATTGGATTTGTCATTCCAAATATACTACAATAATATACTCGACGAGTAGAACAAGTTAATCTATTTATTCCATAATTTCACTATCGGATCAAATTCGAATATTTGATCGAAATTGACACAAAAGTCACTTTACCTCGATTTTATACTTAATCAATTCCAACATTTACCCCCTGCTATATCCACTGTTAAATCAGCAAAGCACAAAACCAACCCATCCCAAATCACTACTGGGCCAACTACCAAATGTTCAATTCGACCAAAGATGGTGGGAAAGATGAAGGTTGACACTGGCGATGGAGGCATAATTGAAGATGTAGGTTATTTTGAACCTGTATATGATGACGGTGGTATATTGATTGTGGTTCGGCGCTGCAGATGACGATCGAAGGCTCCCACAATCGAAGGTCGTTTAGATTCTTTTGTTTCTCTTCTGATTTTGGCGGTGGCCAGAGTTGGGGAGACTTGAGGTGTATTAAGATAAAGGTGTTGGTGGCAGGTTTGAAGATTTTGTTGGTATGAAACCTCTGCAAATTTATGTTCGTCCGTGTGAAAGAGAAAATGTGGTTGGTTGGAGGTGAAGGTGGAGGTGGAGGAGGAAGTGGTGGTTGTGGTGTGGTAAAGATGAAGGAGATGGTGAATTTGAGGAGGTGTTGGTGGTTGTGTTGTGTGGTGCAAGTGTTGGTGCGATGGTAGTGGTGCAGCTACATCTCTTTTGTGCAGTGCTGATGCAGGTGTGGTTGGCGGAGGAGGAGGTGGTGGTGGTTGTTGGCGCTGCCTATAATGTGGCACAACGTTATGGTGCAGGTAGTTGTCAGGTGGATGATAAGCGTTTGTGATCAATTATTTGGATAATTATGATCAATAAATAATTTGTGATCGATAAATAAATTGTAACTTATAAAAATATGTAATTTATAATTGAATTTGTAATTGTGATCCACATTTTATGTTTTTGTATCTATAACATTTGTAACTAGTACGTAGTGTTTGTTAATGTTGCCTTAACCTTTTTAATTAATAAAAAGGGTCACATCATGTGACCACCTAATTTTTTTGAAGAATTTCACAAACTTCTTATATTTGAAAATGTATCTTAAAATTATGATAATTATGTACTTTCTTCGATTTATTTTTGTAAGAAATCAAAACAAGTTGCGGAAATACAGAGCCTATTTGAGCCCATTTTTTTATGAAAATACATTTGAAATGAGTAATGCTATTTAACATCACTATGGTTAGAGCATCTCCAAGAGACTCTTTAAAGAAATGGAAAAGAAATTCAATAATCTTATCGATCAAAACCTAGCCTGCTGAAGACACGATTGGGGCCGATTTGATGATTCAATGTTGTGGGGATGAGGAATTGAAGCGCGACCTTGGGTGTTGCCGGAGGGGAATTAGTTTTTGTGGATTTTTTTTTATCAATTCTGGTAATGATTTGATTTTTTGTTTGTGTGGTAATTGAAGAGAGAAATCCTTGTATCGTTGATTGACTGTTCTTCTCCCTCCGACCCACCGCCATTGTTCTTATACTTGATTTTCTCTCAATGAAAGTCAAAATAGCATCCAGTAAACAACAATCAACAATGAAAAAAACTTCAATTTAAACTCTATATTTTCATCCCAATTTCCTTCTTTAAGGAAGTAATTGATAGAAAATTGAAACCTAGAAAATGAAGAAGAAATTGAAGCTCAAGAAAGAGGAAGAATTCTGGGGGAAATGGAAAATGAGGGAAGAAGAGGGAAGAAACTGATTGGAAGAAGATAGAAGGTGTTACTGTTCCAAAATGGGCATTTCCCGTGTTTTGCCTTTTTGCCCTGTTTTTGCTTGAAAACATCCAAAATGATGTTTTGATCGTTTTGTGTTTTGTGTACAAATTTTTTGTCGTTTTCAAAAACACGTTTTCGAAAATAGAAAAGAGAACGCGTTTTCACTGTTTTGGAAAATCGAAAACATAAAACGACCCAAAATGATCAAAGAGAACGGCCCATAATTGGTTGACAACATTTTGACAACATCGTATTTGGCATCATCATATCCATCCATTTTAAAAAACTGTTTTCTAGATCACATACTAGAATTTTGACAACAAACAACACATGATTGTCAACCATTGTTTTCAACCAAAGTTATACACTTAAGATTTATTCCCACTAATTTTGCCAATCCTATTCAATGCGACAAGTTAGCTAGCGGAAAAAGTTACAGAGGTACACCAAAAATTAATTCATATATTAATTAAATATCATAGTGAAATACTATTTTTTGTTTTTTACTACAAAATTAGTGATATTCTCGTCTGTCATATGGTTTCCACCAATGGCACCCTATTCCCCGTTGGCTCATTGCGGTCGACCCTCGCCCCTTGTATTGTTGCGATATGTGCTAGTTATAAACATTTGATTATATTTAATGATATTTGTGAAATTATTTCAATATATTTTGCAGGCATCATTAGATGTTTTATAAATATCAGAAATTCCTTAATTATTTCTATGTAACTTTAAATATAATATATAAGTTGACAGGATCCGAGAAAGGCAATCACTTGGTCGAGTTTTGGAGTCCAAATTGAAGAAGTTGACAACCCAAGGTTCAAGTTTAGTAAAGGGCTCGGGAGCCGAAACGAGTTGAATTCAAAGTTTGGAAGACATTTGGAAAGAAAACGAGTAGTGTGGATGAAAACGGGCATAACTTTCAGCTCGGCTGTCGGATTTTCTCCCATGAATACATTCTGAAAATGGCATGAAATTCTGCACAAGGCTACGCGAGCTCACAATACTTTTGGGCTTGCAGTTGCACAGAAACATGTCGAGAACAATTTGACGAGAATCTTAATTTTTCGCGAATTTCATTATTTTGTTAGAATTNGCACAAGATCACGGAGGCTCATGGTACTTTTAGGTTTATGATCGTACAGAAACATGCCGAGAACAATTTGGCGAGAATTTTAATTTTCTGCGATTTTCCTTATTTTGTTAGAATTTTAGTTTAGGTAAGATTCTTGTAATCAATGAGTGATATTTTCGTTTTTCCATATTTCCTAGGTTTAGTACAAATATAAAATTTTACTTCATTGTAAAAAAGAACATTTTTGACATTATGAATTAAATGGGATTTCTCTCTTTTTATTCTTGATTGAACATGTACCAAACTTATGAAATATTGTTATATTTGTGGCGCTCAACCCTTAGAACTTATCATAGAATTAGGCACCCTTTGTGGCGTTCGCAAATCGAGGTTCGTTGGTTTTGTAATCAAGAGGTCATTTAAACTTTGTTTTTGTTTGGTTGCTTGATTCAATAATTTACGGGTCGAGGTTCTACCGTCTACAACCTGAA
>CAIGRT010138520.1:0-12480 GCA_903798405.1 Fraxinus platypoda
AGCCATTTTTCGAGGTCAACAAAACTGTATGATCGAGTACTTCACAATTCATTGTGGTCACAAAGACATTTTTCTCGACTAGGTTATTAATAAAAAATAAAACGTAAAGTAAAAATCGAGATGCTCAACACAAAATTATAACCAGACGAAAAGAAAATTTCCAGACAGGTGAAAGACTTTTATATGTAATTTAGAAAAAAAAATGGTTCTTAGGTATGTAATCGTATTCTTCTTCTACATAAAGAAAATTATGGCCCTGAGTTATGATATTCGATGGTGTATTTTCCTGATTATCTCAAAATTATTTCTATATTAGCGTGATTGTCCTGTTAGAGTTATTTGTAATCTTTTCCTGACCACCATTTATCAGTGCTGAAAGTAATCTGGTCAGAAAAAAATGTTCATACGTATAATGAGAAATAAAATACCTCCATAGTAAACAGCAGCCTGACCACTGCTATAATGTGTCAGTGCACCAAAAAGATTTGTGTTGTATCCCAAAGCCAGAGCTGCCAACAAACCAGGAACTTGGGATGCCACGTGCATTCCGAGAAATGCCGAGTATAGAGCTCCAACATGTGCAGTTTGACTTGCAAATAGATAGTGGATAAAAAAGTACGCTGTCTGAAGGATACAAAATGCACCAAACCAGCTCACTGAAAGAGATTTAAGTAAGTTGGCCACACATTTAGACATCCAGGGTACAACACCAAGAGCTGTTAATTGAGTAGCCATGCCAACTAGAACTCCAAACCAAGCCAGGGTATCCCATGCTTGCTTCTCGCTTAAACAATCTTCCCAATCAAGTACTCCTAACAGCAGAAGTATTGACAAACCCAGCATAGCGGCAATAACACTACTCATGCCAAGAGCCTCTCTGTATACACAGAAATGAAGGCGGTCAGTAGTCAGTTCTCTAAAAACCTAGAGAAGTAAATTTAACTGAGTATGGAATCAGCAACAGATATTCTAGTGGCAATGACGCTTCAAATTTGATTGAAGAAAGTGTGAGATGATAGCGAAAAGTTGAATACATAACCTACTTATTATTCGGGAAATTTATTTTAGCACGTGAGATTAAACTATTTGTCATGCCTTAGTCCTGAGCATGTGACATCATAAGCAACCTCTTTGCCTGTGAAAGCTAAGTATTACCCTGAAATCCATAATGCAACTGTCAGCAGCATGGTTCCCACCATCAGCCATTCCTCTGTTTTAACACGACCCATTTGCTCCAATTTCCTCTTGGCCATGGCAGGAGCATCAGGCGTGGCTTTCATTTCAGGGGGAAAGATCTTATATAGGATGAACGGAGTTGCAGAAAGCGAGATCAACGCAGGTATGCTAGATGCCTTGAGCCAAGTGACCCATCGATTTGGTATTTTCACACCAATACTGTCAGCTAATTTAACACACAGCATGTTTTGAGCTGCAGCTGTCAGGAAAAGAGCACTCGAGTTACTGGCAGACTGTCAAGCATCAACAAGGGAAATGATCAAATAAAGAAATGCCAAATATATAAAAATTAACAAAAATGGAATCAGGTACAGAAAGAAAAACAAAAATAGGATAATACGTAGAATATCAAGGATAGACAATATCTACAATATGTAACATGATTGTACATTAGTTCAAAATATAGAACGTTGGAAGAGCTTTGGGTTAATCACAGCAGGAAAAGTCCAAGTGTCCAACTTTTCCTAAATTAATATGTATTCTCCAACAAACTTTAGACTTTTTACTTGTATTCAACTTCCAGCTTGTTCTAAGTAGATTGCAGAGCATCTTATGAGTCTAGTATTAAGAACTAAATGATGAAATCCATCTACTCAGGACTGTTAAAGTTTTCTTTCTATTCCTACAAAAGAATGAAAAAAAGAAGAGAGGACCAAAGCATTGACCATCTGCTTCATGAGATACATTAAGATTTTCATATATGTGCAAACAACATGTTCAGGAAAGATGGATTTGAGAGGGAAGACAATGCTGAACTCTGAAACAAATAGAACATGGAGTATAAGAACAAGAAAGTAGAAAAGATACAAGATTTATTTGGTGAAATTTATATGCCTACCTCTGCTGGCAAGAAGAATCAAAAGCAACTATCAAAGAGAACAAAAATATCGGCAATGGATCCCCTGACTAACTAATCTCTGAAAATGAAGAACCCAATAAAACTTTTCAAATGGCACATCCAAAAATATAACCTTATTTACCAATATGCTGACCAAACGTAATTGCCCCCAATGGGTCCCCCAATTACCAAATCAAAGCATGTCAAAATTTTAAGTGAAGGTAGCCATGTGTATCGTTAGAATTAGAGTGTGACCCGAATTCTATTTAGGAATCCTATTCGAAGTCCATTTGTCAATTCTAGTTGAAATTCTATTTGAAAGTTCAATTGGAAGTTCGGAATTTGTGTTAGACATGTCAAGATATAGACCAGGGAGGAATTTTCGGCGCATTGCCGCTTGCTAAGCGCCCGTCTCCCGCTCGAGCTCAAAACAGGAGTGCCGGCGTTCAAGCGGCAGAGGCACCACCCACTTGGCGCCCACCTGGCACTCGAGAGGCAGTTCATCAGGCCCAAGCTCGTTTTGCATTTTTTATGTGTTTTCAGCATTTGTTTTCATCTATAACTCTATTTCTAGGGTTTGAAACATTCCCTATATATAGTTAGTTCTTCATTGTGATTTAGACAAGTTAGACAATATTGTAAATACAATATCTTTGTATTTTTTTCTCCATTTTTAGTGAATTCTCATTTCATCAGCAAATTGTTTATTTACTTCATACTGTGCTATGTATTCATCCTCTTATTCACAACATGTACAAACTTGCAGGAAAGGTTTTGCTCAAGTGATCACTATGCAAAACATGATCACTGCAAGTGAGATTGGGCTTATAATATTCAAGATAAGATAACAAGAAGAAAACCAAGAAGCTTTTCCATTCATCCGATTAAGCGTAGGGTACCTCCTAAACATTCACTTTAAGCAATAATTGCTCATCCCACATAAGCTTGAGACTGATCACTCTTCCACCTCATTAAGATTAACCACGTCAATTAAAGTCAAAAATCGATATTAGCTACATCATATACCTAATCACACGCTCATTATGTATTTTCATCTTGTACACCATACCACATGCTAATGAAGTATTCTAACTATAGAACAAAGAGCATAAGGCGACTTGCTTATTATTTGGGTTTACCTTTTGGGATCCACTTTCAAGTTGTGTTTGAGAAGATGGACAACATGTGACATCGTGAAAGAAACGATATTTGCTGAATGGTGGAAGGTTAACCCAAATTAAAAGTACTCTTTCCACAATGTCCTGTCTTTACTAATTCATTTGTAGTGGTGAAAAAGACGAGTAAGTTTTATTTTCAATAAATTTGAGATTTATCTCATGAATAATAAATGAAAAGGCAAATAAGATGTAAGCCTGTCAATTCAGCACTTCATCAGTGTCACGTTAATAAGAACGAGATAATCTACAACTTCTCGAGCCAACATTTGTCCGAAGCACACACCTACTAAATGCAACATTAGATTCTAAAGAAAACTTTGATTATTGTTAAGAACATCTTCACCAAAAAACTGACATACCTCTTCTTTGTGGAAAGTCGGGCAGACTCGTGAGTTATTAATGAGTTATGATTTTGAATATATAAAATCAAATTTCACATTCCGGGAATTGACCACAATGGTGAACAAAAAGAACAAAGGAGAACACGATTTATCAAAAAATATGTGCATAATTCCTTCATATGCTAGTTGACAATTCACATTGCAATCTTCATCATATTATTAGGACCGGAATAATCCAATTGAATACATTAAACATTTGGTTTATGTATTTGAGAAAAAAAACTAACACAATTTTCACACCAACCTGAGTCTGGGATTGAATGAGATATGCTCCAAGCTTCCTAGCCGATCCGTCCTTGGGCCTACTATCAGCCCCGACCGCCAAGGACTTAATAATGGGCAAGAAAATTCCTCCGGCTCGCGCCGTTGTGCTCGGCATGGCGGGCGAAATGGCGGCTTCACTCAAAACTAACCCATAAGACAACCCCAGAGTACTCTTCCCAAGCCACCGAACAAAAACCAAAGCAATCCTATCCCCAAGCCCCGTCTTCACAAAACCTTTAGAAAAGAAGAAGGAAATCACAATAAGCCAGATGACCTCATTAGTAAAGGCAGAAAACGCAGCAGCGAAGGTGAGAGTTTTGGTGATTACAGCGAGCGTGAGGCACGTAAAAGCCCATGCGCCTACAGGTAACGGGCTTAGAATGAGGCCCGAAATGGTGGTGAGGAAAATGGAGAGAAGCGACCACGCTTTTGGCGTGAGGGAGTGCGGTTTCGGTATTGCGAAGCGGATAAGTAACCCAGTGGAAATGGAGATGAAAAATGGAATGGGTTTTACACCTTTCCAGTTGAAGTTCGGTAAGCGGCGGCGGGAGGTGGTGGTTCTGGAGTCAATAGGGAGGTCGTTGGGTGTGGAATTTGGATTCGACATTGCCTTTTTGGTTGGTGCAAACAGGTTGAATTTACGTGGTTCAACAAACTGGACTGGTTGCTCACGCTGACAATCCAACCGTATTAGAGTTGAGTGGAACACTGTGCATGGTGGATATGTAAGGAGATGATGTTGGTTGGTTCTATGTGGACCCAACTCGATACAATTTGGCCAGAACTATGCACACCACATTCTAGTCCTTCATAGAATTATAGTGCTGCGTGATCTGTTCAAAAATGGCGGAAAAGGAATTTTTTTGGAACATAATTGGGCCACAATGGTGTTTGTGGTGGAAGCTCTTTCGAAGGTCATTGTCGCTACTGATATGAGAAGTGGACTGTAATACCTTGACGATGGTTCGGTGTGTAAGCATAGTAGGTCGTGCTCTTCTACATATATTTGGTTGAAATATTACAAACAAATGCAATCACACGTTAAAAAATAGGAAGAATAAATGAATACACATGATTTGACGGTTTGAAAAAAAAAATTCAAACACGTGCTGCCATGCTGCACTGTCACCCCTTCCTATCAGTAACCTTGTTCAATGAGCATTATTCTACTTGGTTTGTCTTGATATTGTAGCGTTACTTCATGGGGTCAGATGCGGTTCTCATCACTTTGTAGTTTGTGCCTTGTATTGAGAATCAAGTGGTCCACAATCTTGTTTCCTTTGTGAATACTTCCTCGACTAGTGAAAGCTGGACTGATTGTATACCTCATTTTATTGCGCCTTTTGTTTGCACGCATTTAATAACATTTCTTCTTTTTAATATACTAGTTGACAATTTGTTCATTTTAAGTGGTTTAGTAATATCATTTTGAATTTGGGTATGATAAAAAAAAAATTAAATAATAATAGCTCACGACAATTCAATATCATTATGGGTTTTTAGCCGTTTTATGGATTTTTTAATCATTTTTAACAAGACATGAATGAGAAGAGGTAATTATTGTCATTGTTTCTTTTGAATGGGTATATTTTTTCAGCAAATCACAGAAATGGATTTGCCAGAAATCGAGTAAAATATTGAAAAAAAAACCCCACCCACCCTGTTCTGTGTATTCTGCTTCTGTACGTGAAGCAGAATTGATATTTTTTATGGGTGAGATGGGAGAGGATATGTGATTCAGTGTCGTTACATATTTGGTAAGAAAATTTTCTTATTTCTTTATACTTTTTTGTTCGTATTTATGTTCTGGGTTTGATTCATGATTTTATTTTTTAGTAATTATTGTTGTTGTTTTGGAGTTTTTTTTTTTCTTTGGCAGGTGCATTTAGCCCATGTTTGGTAACTATTTTTTCAAAAACTCATTTTTAACCACACATTCATTCATAAAATAATTTTACACGTAAATCCAAAATTTTTCCTTATTTTTAATCACACATTCTCCAACAAAATGATATATCAAAATGCATTTTGACCCAAAAATTGATCTCAAATAGGGGCTTATACTTGGATGAGATGGATTTTTCTCTACTTTTAAATCACGAATTCACAAAAAAACACTTTTCAAATAATTAATTTCAAAAGAATCAAATCAAACAAGTGCTTAGTGGGGGTGGAAGTTACGATTACAAGAAGGGCAAGAAAGTATTCCAAGTAATTATAAAGGAGACATTTGTTTGCTGTCTTCAGTTTTAAATTTTGTGAAATACACAAAGCTTGTTTGTTGGTACATTTAAAATGCATCTTTAAAAACAAGATTAAATTTATAACATAAAACTGACAACATAAGGAAACAAAATTAATCTAATTCATCATTCATTGATTTCAGAGGCAATAGAACTTTATGTAAAAATCTGATGAGACTATTGTGGAACTCTCCATTAGGGGTGGGCAAAATCCTACCGAACCCACCAAAACCGTCCAAATCAAACCAATCCAACTGGGTTTTTTTTTTACACGGGTTAGGTGGGTTGGGTTGGGTTGGATTACGGGTTAACTCAAGAAAATCGAATAAACATGCCCAACCCAACCTGCCACTTTAAAAAATAATAAAAGAAATAAAATGTCTAGAAAAGTAAAAGAAACCTAAAAAGGATGAGTAGATAGTGTAACTTTAATTACCTTGGGGTAGTTCAGAGGAGGGGCTTACTATTCTCCTCACGAGAAATGTAGTATAAATTTTTCATGTTATGTTAAATACACTTTGTTCTTTGTAGGTTCGGCTAATAAGGATTGAATAAGATAATAAATAATTTTATTTAACTATTCGAATGTAGTATAATAGAAAATTGGATAACTTTAANTGAGGATTGAATAAGATAATAGAAATTTTTATTTATTTATTTATTTACTTACTATTTAATCTTGTCTATTCGAATTTAGTATAATAGAAAATTGGAAGACTTTAATTTTTGTTGATAAGTCGTCACAAACAGACCAACCCAACCCAATACTCGACCGATACTTGATTGGATTTGGTTTGGTTGAGTTTCAACCTTTACACAGGTTGGGTTGGGTTGGATTTGATTAAATTTTGATCAAATCGATCATGTTAGGTTGGGTTGGGTTGGGTTGGGTTGGGTTTAGGTTGAGGCAAAAACTGACCCAACCCAATCCATGCCTCCCTACTCTCCATATAGGAATTATGTTTGCAAACTGCGGTCAATTTTGAACTTTTCAACATATTCCAATATGGTCCCTGCTTAATTATTTTTGTCCCTTTTTTTTTTTAATCTTTTTTCATCCTAATCTTCAATATTGATTTTGAAACTTTCAAAAGCTTTCAATTTTTTTCAACTTATTTCAAAATCTTTTGAAATGGTCATTCACAAATTTGAAATTGTGCAAGTTAGTCCCAAAACATTTGAAAGGGTTGAATTTCACTTTCGAAACTTGCTACTTCCTACAAATGCTCAGTTGATGCTTCTTATTAATCCTATGCAATACAAATAGCTTTCAATTGCTCCGATTCAACTCCAAATTAGGCTAAAAAATACATCTAAGTATGGATTTTACCTACAATGATAATATTTAATCTAAATTAAGTAAATTTGTTTTATAAATTTGCAAATATAATTCAAGTGTATAAGCAAAAATAAGCGCGTAAATACATTTATCACTTCATCCAGCATAAAAGGAAGAAAGCTAGAAAATGATTTTTTGTGTATGTTGGATAAGAATGTAACGCCAATAATTCACATTCATAACGCAGTTACAAGACATCAAATAACTTCTCAATGCAACGAGGAGGTATATTCTTATACATCAAAGAATATGTCAAATATTTTTATAATATTACAGCTTAAACTATAGTACTTTCGCAAATCAATATTACCTTGTTAATTTTGGCTATCCAAATATGCTTGAATTTCTTGTTTCTCATAGAGGTTAAAGATATCATTTGCTTAATTATAGTGGACGAGGAAGACCGTGCGAAAAGGAAGAGTTGTTTAACTATAGAAACTCCTCGTGCGAAAATATTATTGAATGTTGCATTGGAGTGGCAAAAGCAAGATGTCCCAATTTGAAAATAAGTACCAATTATTCACTTAGTAGGCAAAGCTAAATTCCCATTACATGTTGTGCAATACATACCTTCATTCGTTGGGAGCATGTTTTGGATAGTTTTTTTTTTTTTTTTCGCTCAAAGAATATGGTATTTCAAGTTGCGCTGGAGTCAATTGAGGATCAAGATGTCATACAATTTGATACTAGTCAAACCACACAAATAGGACAAGTCAGGAATCAAATTGCTATACAAATATGAAATGAATACTCAATGAGCCGTACATGATTATGTATATATACTTTATTGTATTAATTTTCCAAATGTGTTTATTTCTATTATCAGTATTAAAGCATGAAATCCTAGTCCACTTTTAGTTAAATTGTTTGCTACAATTTTATCATTTATACATTTTGTAATTTTTAGTCACGTCATTAATTTTTATTTCCTTGTATTTTATTTTTGTAGTGATTTTATTTTTTAAGATTCACCAACTTTAAAGTATATATATATTACTTGATAATATATTATTAGTATAAATTAATCTATTTTATTGTTGAATAAAATGACAAGATAATTTTTAAAAATTCCAAACTAAAAGTGCTTTCCAATTTTCTATTTTGAGAAATAATTTTTCGGAATAACAAATCAAATACATATTGAACAATCTTAGAATAGATTCTGAAAACAAAAAAAAATAAAATTGAAAATGAATTCAAAACTCAAAATTGAAACATAAATCAAACAAAGACAGAGATTTTTTTAGATTGGTGGCTAATCTCCCAACCATCTTTGTCATTTATATGTAAGGAATTAATTTATCATTATATTAATGATACATGCCACTGATAATATTTGTACAATATGTTAACGATGTATAAGGGCATTATTAACTTTCAATAAAATACACAATGATATAATGGCAAATCAAATGTTTCTTACATATCTACACATTTTATATAAGGTAATAACGAAATTGTTCTCCATCCCACAACGGACAGGATAAGATTGCCCCCTTACTGATGTGGTAGGAGAATTCTCTCCAAGTGGGTGAGAAAAGACTTCTCACTATGGGCAGAAGAACATTTCTAAATAACGAAATTGTTTTTCTGAAGGTAATAATCCTATGTGCGCTATACTTTTTGTTAATCACACGATCCACGTCATACTTTAATTGCAATTAATGGCCTCAATATTTGGTTATTTCTGCACTTATGTTCTCAACCTTTTTCATCACATTTTTAGTTTCAACTTTTTATTAATTTGTATAACTTATTTTTTTATAATGATTTTCATCCAAAAACTCATTAAGATGACGTAAAAAGACTTATTTGCCTCTCTTATTTTTACATAAGTAAAATAAACAATAAATATAAAAGTTTGACAAAATATTCACCCCTCATTTCAATGCACATTAGAAGAATAGTTGGATAGAAATTGTCATGATAAACAAAATGTCTAATTAATTGACGGTTAAATATTAAAATGTGACAAGAAAAAAAAAAGTTAGAAATATAAATGCAAAAAATATAATCTTAATTGCAACTGAAATGTGGTCCGGACACTAAAATTTGGGGTGTGAATATTATTATCATTTTATATATTGTATATTATTATAATTTATCCCCTTCAAAGTGTAAGATAAGTGTGATCATATATTAGGTTTCGCTCTTACTACTCGAGCTAAACTTTAATTCATATTAGAAGATCTATAAAAATAAAAAAGTTACAAATTTATATGTAAAAAAAGAATCGAGTGTACAAAAAAAAAATTGCATATATTTTTTCAAAATGAAAATGTGATCAATATAAATAAGGGAAAATTGCAGTCACTGTACCAAACCTTTCTAATTTTCGCAGATTTTGTCCACACCTTAGTTTTGTACCACCGAAAGTCCGAATGTACCAAACGTTCAAAAATATGCACCGGGGGTCCAAATGGACGGTTTCCGTCCAGTTGACCGTTAGTTGACTCAAAAAAATTATTTTGACCACATCAGTAAAGGGTAAAATGGTAACTTCATAATTTTAGGTTCCGTTTGAGCCACCTTATTATCTCATTAAAATGAAAAATATGACCGTTATCCATCACATCAATATTTAAATTCAAATATTCTATCTCTTGTGTGGGCCCTAATAACGACTATATTTTTCATTCTCATTCTACAATAAGGTGGCTCAAAACCTTATTATCTCATTAAAATGAAAAATATGACCGTTATCCATCACATCAATATTTAAATTCAAATTTTCTATCTCTTGTGTGGGCCCCAATAACGACTATATTTTTCATTCTCATTCTACAATAATTTGGTTCAAACAGGGGCTTAACATAAAAAAAGGTTACACTATTCACCTTCTTCTCAAATTTCATCCACCCCACCCCTATCCCTAAAAAATAACCCTTCATTTTCGGGCAACTTTGGACCCCCAAAACCACCGGATATTGATACCAGTGGAAAGCCCTTAACGCCCTCTTCAATGACATCCCAACATCCACTCATAACAACCACGGATTTGGAAGAAATTAATTCCCAAAAATCGCTACAATTTCGTACCCGATTTCTTCGAGGTATTCGTTTATGGCAATGACTGCTTCCTGCACACCTTTATGGCTTCCTTGAGAGCATTATCGTATTGTGCATCAACCTCTGCCTCTTCAGTTCCAGAAGCTTCAGTTATATTCTAGATATGAACATATTCATGTCCTGTTGAATGCCCGAATCTGCAGTTTTCATAGCTTACCAAACGTTCAGAGGGACGGCCAGCCTTTTTCAACACTTGAATAATAGCAGTCTGTAAGCAAATGAAGGACACAAGTGGGACAACAGAATAAGTACCCTAAAACTTAAGCTGAGTAGTTTTTTGGGAATTAATTTCTTCAAATGAAGTGGGTTGTGTTTGTGGGGTATGTTTGCCGGAAAATGAAGGGTTGTTTTTTAGGGATATGATGGGGTGGGAGTGGGGGTGGATGAGATTTGGGAAGAAGGTGAATAGTGTAACTTTTTTTATTTTCCCTTTTTTATGTTAAAATTATGAAGTTACAATTTTACCCTTTGTTGATGTGGTCAAAATATTTTTTTGGAGTCAACTAACGGCCAACTGGACCCTCGGTGCATATTTTTGAAACGTTTGGTACCTCTGATGGCACGAAACAAAAGTTTGGGTAAAGTCTGCGAAAATTGGAAAGGTTTGGTACCATGACTGAAATTTTTCCTATAAATAATTACAATTTACAATACCAGTTAGTAGTGATCAAGACAAAGATGAAAATTTTGAAACTATATGCAACATATCTTTTAGAAGTGGAAGTCATTTTCAATGATCCACTCAATTATAGATTAGACTGGAACCATTTTTATTGGTGGTTACATTTTTCATTGGGCCCACACTACCCAGAATTCCAAAATCTCTCATTTGGCCCGTTTCTTAAGCATGATTCAGTGCACACTTTAGACCTACATCTCACCCAAGACAAACTCTACATTAATTGGATTAGTCAAAACACTAAAAGTTTGTTTGACAAAAATTCTTCAAATTATTTTTTAAAGAATGTGTAGTTGAAAAATGAAGAAAAGCTGTAGATCCTATGAAATATAGGATTAAAAACAAATTTATTTTGATTTTGCTCCCGTTTGGTGGAGATTAAAATCAAATTTTTAGTAAATTTTGATAAAATTAAAACATTTATGGATTTCATGAAATATGTTATTAAAATTAATTGTTAACTTTGATTTAGATTAAAATTTAGATTTCATTCGATACCAAACATGATTGTATAAAAAAAAATTTAACAAAAGACAAAAAAAAACAAAAAAAAAAAAAANAAATATGTTATTAAAATTAATTGTTAACTTTGATTTAGATTAAAATTTAGATTTCATTCGATACCAAACATGATTGTATAAAAAAAAAAAAATTAACAAAAGACAAAAAAAAATGTAAAAGTTGTCAGCTTTGCCTTTGGCAAGGCAAAGCGTATAAGCTTCTCCTGCGCGCCATGCGCAGGAGAACGGAACTGATAGTATTAGTGTGTGTGTGTGTGCGTGTGGGGGGGGGGGGTATTAGATGGAATTAAGTAAATTTCTTATATATGAAAAATATGTTAGAAATATTCGTTCATAAATAAGTCAACTACCATGTATGTATGAATATATAATTACGATTGATGAAGTTAAATTATAATATTATTATAATTACGCCCGTTTATATATGCATAATTATATATGATTATGGTTGATTGAGCTAAATTATAATATTACTATGATTGCATACGTTTATGTATATATAATTATGATTGATTGATTTAAATTATATGATTACTATAATTACGTACATTTATATATGTATATAATTATATACAATTATGATTAATTGATTTAAATTATGTGTGTCTATAAATGTATATACTTATATATCATTATGACTAATTGATTTAAATGACAGAATTACTATAATTACGTGCATCTATATATGTATATAATTATATGTGATTATGAT
>CAIGRT010138556.1:0-11264 GCA_903798405.1 Fraxinus platypoda
ATTTAATAAATATTTTTAATTAATTAAATAAATACCTGATTTTTGAATTTTTAAACTATTTACCTTACTTTTGAATTGTGGTAAAGAATACACCTTAAATATGAATTTTTCCCTATGTTCAACCCCAAGTCGAGGGTTAACCCGACTAATCAATTTCGATCTTAATTATTTCGAAGATACAATAAAAAAAAATAACAAAATAATAAATTTCACAATATTGATAATCATGTGAAATTAAATTGAAATTATATTTTCAAAATCATTAATTTTGATATGTGTGGATCCATCAATGATTTTATTTAAATCATATATCTCGTCTCGATTTAGATATTTTAACTATTGTTTGTAATCAAATCAAATCGTTTAATTTATGTCTACAAGCTATGATATATTTCCTTTGCAATTTTCAAAACCGTTAATTTTGATATGTGTGGATCCATCAATGATTTGATATTTGGTCTCGATTTAGATATTTTAACTATTGATTGAAATCAAATCAAAGTGTTCAACTTATGTGTACAAGCTATGACATACTTCGTTTGCATGCTATGTATAAAATGTGCAAATATATCGTGTGCATAATAAAATTGGGAAAAAAAAATATTTCGTTAAATTAAATCATCTTCGTATCTATTTGATTCCTATCAGTCGGTCGAGCTATTATTATTAAGATCAAGAAGTATTGTATAGATACTCAGCATAAATCCGTACCTTAAAATATTCCTCACCATAATAATGTACTTTGACATTGTTAGATGTTTGTTGCACTCGACTTTTACAAACAGCAAAAAGAAAAAAAAAAAGGAAGAAAAAAAAATCCTTAAATTTACCTTGTACGAATACATCTAATATATTTGCCAACAAGGGTTACATTGCCAATGTTCTATACCCGAATGTCGTTGGCTGCAAAGAATGTTCGGATATTTGGCCAAATAGCAATGCATATGATCTGTGTTGGCTTCAGATTGACGACTCCAATAGTGTCACACTCGATAAAAACATGCATGATCATTGGTTCACATAACATGACTAATAATCATTGACCTTAAGTGACTTGTGTCGCATAAAATGTCGAAAAACAATTAGCCCCAACTCCCAAGTCAAGTCGAGAAGTCTCATCCTCACAGATAAAAGAGGTCACGTACAAGAGACCAGGCGACATGTTGATTAACCAGATTCACAAACGAATCCTCAGGCCCTTTCCTCGGCCTGAGACAAACATAACAAAGGGTGAGGCACCTAGCCGAATAATGACATAACTTTGGCATGCACTACTGACGAGAGTTTATATTAAATAAGATTTTAGCTTCTATTTTTTCGATACTATCTAGTACTGTCCAATCTTCCAACCGAACATGTTCTTAACGTTTCTATCTTCTGAACAAAAAAAATCCCTTGTTTTTCACAGCAGATTAAAGAGTCCCGTTTGATTCTCATTATTGTAGAATGAGAATGAAAAATATAATCGTTATTTGGTCTCACACAAAAGATAGAAATTCAAAATTGATGGTTTGATGTGATGGATAACGATTATATTATTCATTTTTATGGATGAAATATGAGAAACAAACGGGCCCAAAAAACATATACACCATATTCTCTTTGGATCTAGAGGGAATAGAAGATCTATGCATATATTCAATTTGACAGTCAAAAATTGAACCTCGGCTGAAATTGTTAACCTGTGAGTATTATAAGCCGAGAATAAACATATTCATCCAAGCAACCTACTAAACAAAAGTTTCAATATCCTTCAATTACAGTCAGGCTCGTCACTTGCGAAATCAAAAAGCCTCAAACACTGGTGCATATCCAAAAACCTGCATATCTACCTCATCTCGTCCATCCAATAGGTCGCCCTTAACATCTCTCTCCAGCTTCATTGGTCACTTGTTAGTTTCCATTAAAACTTGAAGAAGTTCCAATGGGGTAGCTGCTGGATCCAGCTCCAAGAAACCTTTTGGAGCATTCTGTGCTTCTTGGCCTGTAAGCAAGTGGCTCGGGACCAGATGAGAAAATCGAAACATTTCTCCTTTAGGTATCCTCTTAACCTTTTCCAATTCCAAATTTGGCTGAAATACAGTCTTAAAACCAACCACCTTAATTAGAGGAGCAACAGAGACACCATGTTCCTCATTGTAGTCATCAAGCACCATCACCATGTCATACTCGTGGACAACTGCATCAGGGGTATGCTCATTCCAATCGGGCGACCAATTTTTATATAGTGCCCAAACATCATCCTTTTTGGGAAATATTTGAAGAGTCCCATATGGGCCTTTTGACCAATTAACCTTCTGAGAAAAAGAATTAATAGATTTGCACGTTTCGTATTTTCCAACCCTAAACTCCCCACACGTTTTATAGAAACCTGAGCCTACCCACTCTACAGTACCAAATTCACTGTTGGTTTTTGAATTAAGCCAGCTTATCCTCAGCTTAAATGGATTCCTTGAAATCACCTTGTTAATAAGAGCATAGAAACGTGGCATGCCATCATCATTATCATAAGAAGCCCAAACCTCATTATCTCCAAAAGAACTTTCATTTCTATCCTGGTCGAAATCATGAAAGTCGGAATCTGGAACATTCATTGATGCGGCTGCAGAATCCCCTTGATCTGAATTATCAGTTGCAGAGATAACAAAACCTGTTTGTGCTTGTTCTCTTATATTAGTAGCAGAAAGCACACTGTTCCCATTATGATCACGTCCATTAATATCAACGGTGCTATTGTATTTCTGTCTATGGTACTCTTTTCGATTCTCTTTTACTTTATCTGCAGCTTTAGCTGTGGCCTCTGATCTCCATTCATTTAACCTCTTTACAATTTCCTTTTGAGCTTTTCCCATGAGCATTTTTCGAATTTCTAGCCATGTCAGCTCTCTACTGCTGTTTAGCTGACTGTTACTGCCAGAACAATAGATCCTTGACCCCGATGAACTTGAACTTCCAAAACCACCTGTGCCCTGGGTTATGTTATAGTTCACTCCATTTAGATATCTATCATCTAGTTTTCTCTTTCTACACTCTCCATCCAACCCACCAGTGACGTGTGATTCAGTAAATGCTCTCTTCATTTTCTCCTGTGCCTGCTGAACACCATCTGTTGCCTTTGTCGCATTTCCAGGAACCGAATTCTGCAGGAAATTTGCATATCTAGAAGAATTCGAACCAGAGTGTCCAGGTCCTGATTTCTGAGCACCTGCAACTTTTCTTCCCTGAGCAGAATGACTTTGACTATTTGCATGACTACTTGAATTCTGATGCCGGTGTCGAGAAGCTAAATTTGATGATTTGGAAACGCCGAATGGTGAAGATGTCTCTGAAGCCAGAAAGGCCTTGTTGCAACTGGGACAAAGAAGAGTATGATTAAGATACATCTTAACATACTCATAATGCATCTTGCATCTATGACAAATGGTCCAGAAAGTATCAGCTCTTTGGTGGGATGGAGTAGGAACAGATGTGGAGGCCACCCTTGCTCTATTGTTCTGGTTCTTTTGAGCAGTTGTCTTACTTGCGGAATTATGATATCCATTTGTTCTAGGTGGAGCTGCTGGACAACTAGCATTTATCGGAACTTTTTGTTGAAACCCATTAATACTCCTCCTTTGGTTATAGGCCAACCTCTTGGCTTTATCAGATAACAGGCTCCAGGCCTCTGAAAGAAACTTAAATGCACCCTCAGCACCGACAGATTTGTTTTTGTCAGGGTGAAGCACGAGAGCCAACTTCCTGTATTGCTTCTTTATTGTTTCATCATCCGCAGAGGGGTTTAAACCAAGTATTCCATACCAGTCTACTTCCCCATTTATTTTATTCTCTGCAGAAATGTACACGTCAAATGTTGTCAAGGTTTGAGAAATGCCTTCAAGCCCTGGATATAAAATTTGTGCCTTCAAGGCAATTTTTTTAGCACCAGTAAAATCCTTATTTTCAAACTTCCCCTCAGCAATTGTCATTGCCCTAAGAGCCTCATCTCTATTGCACTCCATAGTCTCACAGTGATATGGCTCTTCAATGTTCACCTGGTTATTGATCCACACTGTTACTAGGGCATGACAATCAGTAGAAACACCCAATGACCAGCTGAATAAGAGTACAAATGCTTGAAGTTGAATCCAAAGGATTTCTCAACTAAAGGGACCCTGTTAATGTCAAGTACCTAATTAATGACAAAAAATGAAGTAAAGATGAATAATATAAAATAGGAATTGGTGTTCATATAGATATAGCAGTCGTGATAAAAGATGCACAATATATGCCTCAATCGAAATTTTACGAAGCTACTCATTTGTAGACAAGCATTGACTTAGTGGATCTTGACTTGAAACATCAAACGCGTAAATTTCTCATCAGTCCATCAATCACAAATTTTGGGTCATTCAGGATGCAGCAAAAACTGCAAATATCACGGTGTGACATGGTAAGAGATCTACTAAAATAATAATAATAATAATAATATCAAGCTCAGCTCTAAAGTACCCTAAAATATTAATCTCAACTTTAAACATATCAATGATCAAAACTTTGCACATCAATGTAATATAGTTTGAGAAATTCATATCAGGTAAGATGGATCGTATCTGTGAACAAGAAAAGATGGACTACTGAGGTTCAGATCATGTATATTTCGTCTAGCAAGCACGAAATTCATACACAAGTGCAAAATGCAAGTTCTTTAAACACGAGAAATTTAAAGGAAAAAAAGTGAAACAAGAAAAATATAAATTGATCCAACTTAAGAACATCAAATTGCAAAAAGCCCATTTATCAGAAGTATTAAAAGTTCATGTAACTGAACTTACTTCACAATACTAATTGTAAAGAACAATGTAAATGACGACCACAAGCAACAAAATTACCCAAACTGGTTAAAATTCATACAAAATCTCTCTCCGCATGTATGAAAAAAAAGAAATTCCCAAAGGATATGAACAAACTTCATTAACAAGTAGAAAACGCAAAAAAAAAAAAAAAAAACTCACCGATCTTCACATTCAACACGCCAGACTCAAACCCTAGATTCAGGAACAGAATTTCTGTCCTAAACAAAATTCAAATTTAAATGAAAGTAAATAGGGTAAAAGAACGATTACCCGTTAAACTCAGAATTTGAATCTTGAAATTTTTGTAGGTTTTTTTTTTCCCACCAAATTGAAAAAGATTGAAACTTCGGGTCAAAACCCCACAAAGCCTGAAATCTGAAATGCCCAATAAAAATTTGTAAATGGGAAAACCGTAATCATATATTGGAGTTATATTTGACAATTCACCACTTTTTGGGTTAACTTTTAACTAGAATTACTTTACCATTTCTCTCAGAGTTTATTTAACTAGAGTTACTTTATAACTCAACATCTCAGAAAATAACTTTATAACAGTAGATAAAGCCCTGTTTGTGCTCTATTTTTTCAAAAAACTTTTATTTTAGTGTAAAATAATTTTACATGTAAATAAAAAAAAAATTCTTATTTTTTAATTATACATTCTCCAAAAAATTATTTTTCTAAAACATATTTCCCCGCCAAAAAATGGTTCAAAGGGACAAAATAAGGGTGACAATTATTGTTTGGATTTCAAATTTTTAATTTATTTTGAAACAAAAATAATTATTGAAGCCCAGGGATGCCAATGAGCCGAGCCGAGTCGAATCGAAACTCTAGGCTCTAACTAGACTCGAGTAAAAATGGTTCGGCTTTTTTTTGGCTCGAGCCAAGCTTTTGCTCGGTCGAAAAATCTAGGTTCGATCCGAGCTCTCAACTCTGACCTTATTGAGCAGAGCCAACTCGCGTCTTTTTTTTTTTAAACATAAGCAACTGATGCAGCTTTTAAATTATTATTTTTTATTTTTTACTTTTTTACATTTTTTTTAAGGCTCGGCTCATAGCAGGCCTAAAATGGTTCGTGACAGGAGTCGACTTTCCAAAATGAAACTCGGTAGCTGAGCTGGCTCGAACTTTTTCCAGATTGAGCCACGGCCCGCCCAAGTTGACGAGCTAAATTGACACCCTTAGTGAAGCCCAACGCATATAAGCACTCCCAAACACTTCCATTTAAAAAGATAGCTACTTCTTAGTTTTTTAGTAATTTGTAATGTTCAACCTAAAAACTTTATACATGAAATATGTACATCAATTATATCAAGGGCATGTTTGATAAGACTTCTACTTCTTATACGAGATATTTTTGAAGAAGATACACTAGTCTAACATTCTCTAAAAAGTCTTCACCATCCCATTGCTCTCAATCCTCACCCTTTATTTCCCAAATCGAGTCTTTATTAACTATACTTTCAGTTATTTTTATCTTCAATTGAATTGTCAAGAAATTCTTTTCCTACTAGATACAAGTAATGGTTTATGTTAATTTATGTCTAGGAAATATATATTGTGAAGTTTAACAATTTTTTTCTTGATCTTCATCGAGTTCAAACTCGATTACATTGAACACTCTTCCAAATTATACAACTGACGTTCCTTCAATATTTTGTGATATTGAAAAACAAATTAATATTCGGCAACAAATATATTTCTTGTCTTGCCATTTTGTAGATTTTGAGAAAGAACTCACGCACGCGTTTTTATCATGAAACTTCAGTAAATACATACGATAAATCCTTAGGCATTGTCATTGATCATCTTTAATACACAACACTAGATAAAACTAGGCATACAACTAACTTAAGTTTTAACTCTTTTTCTTCTTTTATACTATCCAGTAGTGCTCCATTTCACCGAGCATGTTACGATTGTATCCATTGACGATCCTCAACAAGCAACTGAAGCAATGCTGATACACCGGCTTAACCCAAATGACAGCAATATAAGAGCAATGGTAGTGTAGCTACTTAATGCAGATAGCTGTAATAGAATCGAACTTCTACCAAATGATAAGACTGATCAAGTCGAGCAGAAAATATTTACATTTTATCAGTCACCATATAAAGACCACCGGAAACAGGGCCAAGCTTCTTTATGTTGAAAATTGATCAACTAACTGACATGAGATGACAATAATAGAGGTTCGAATTCTGTTTTCGCTTTTTTATACTTCCTGCTTGAAATGGCATCAAGAGTAGAGATGGCTTCAGCAATATGCTTCCCGTTGTTCAACATCACACAACTTAATCTGCAACACAAGAAGAATGTAAATACGATTTTGAAATATCATCATCGTCTCCACAACATAAAAATTAATTATTTTTTTTACACCTTCATTCTGTTACAATTTTTTAGCAGTACGATTTTCCTATTATGCAGAACTGTATAATGTCCAGAAAATGACACTATTGTCCTTGATCTTTTATGCTTGAACATCTAAGTGAAAACTAAATACATCATTGACAGTCTGATTGTAGGCATCCACGTATGTTGGGTTTTGATATACAATGAATCCGGGACTATGATGTAAACGTTGGATTAAATTGTTATCAACAATCAAGCCCAAAGGCTCAACCCGAAAACAACGTGGACCACTGAAAGTAGTTTAAACAATTAATGTTGCTCACGACTCATATATATTACCTCTGGATGACTCTGAATCTTGGCCCATTTAACCTTTTATTGGTCTAACTAAAGTCTAACTTAACCTATATATATGGTGTCTTTACCCTATCCGTAAAGTGTATGATTTGTGTGAGAGAAAGAAGAAAATGTGGCTGCTCTTTCCTGCAAAAACCAGCTGCCATAGTTGAGAGATAAAACCGATGGCTACCTGGGTGTTTTTGGCCTCTTTTGTCCCTCTTTCATTGCTTTCTTCTTGTACCTTTGTGGTCCACAAATCATTATCGTTATCTTGTCCTTTGTGGGTGAGATTGAAGAGCAACCGATGTGAAAATATTGGTTGTAGGTTGGAGCTGTTTGGTAATCAAAAGTAATGTAAAACTGAAGTTGGAAAACTCCGTTTTGACGATCCTTGGAGCGAGCTTCCGTGACAACATATATGGCCTAACGGGCATTTAACTGCAAATCCTGTGGGTATCTGATGAAGCTTGCTCTCATCATAATTCATGAGTGAACTAAAACTTTAGCTGCATTGGTAATTTCTGCTCTAGAGGGCACTCCAGAACTTGTCTTTGCAAGTTCTTCTGGCAACACGACAATATTGCGAACATCTCAGACAAATGAAATACCCACCATGTCAGCAGTCAGCGTGTTCAGCTACAAAGTCTAGATCCATAAGATCCTTCGAAGTCAGGCCTTCGTAACGAATGTGACTCTCTGGGGTGTTTATGGATTTTTCAGAGCCAAGCTTAGTACCTCTTGGACCAGCATGAGTGATTGAAACAATAACTTCCAAATCAAATAGATAACCAGATGGGTAGGTTATCCTATGGGCACCAAGCCACCAACTGATGAAGTCGATTCATCCAGTTCATCTGAACTATATCAAGATAGTATCAATATGTCACCCACTCTCGGGCCTTACAAATTGCTCTGCAGGGGGAACATCTATAACAAATCCAACTGAAGATTTTCTTCCCTTCTCCTTCATACGAAGTACAGTACCAGATTCAACAAACTCAGTCTTCCTACACTCAGCAATGAATCCAACCCCAGAAAAAGTAGGATACTTGCTCAAAATCCCGAGTGCCCTCAGCTTTCCATGTGCATCGCAAAATCTCACTGAATCATCTACTTCTAGTTTACTTAGAAATTCTTGGCCATTCACGTGCAAAATTACATCAGTAGATACATGAGGCGGTGGCAGACCTGTTCCTTGGGGAGAAAGCCAAACTTTGGCTGGACATATCACACCTCCAACGACATTCTTCACGGGGGATATTTTCACCACACATGGACCTGCCTTCAGTTTGCCAGTTCAAAGCTTTGGTCCATCTAAGTCCATGAGCACCCAACATGGCTTCTCAAGAATTTGAGAACTTTTCTTCACCCTTTTTACCATTTCATTCCATGTATCTGGATTACCATGTGCACAGTTGATGCGGAAAATGGTAGCCCCTGCTTCTATAAGACCAGCTACATGAAAATCATTGTCGACTACATCTTGGGCAACTGTTACCATGATATGAGTGCCTCTCTGCCTTTGAAGCGTTCCCAATAGTATATTCCTATTAGAGAATGCCCTTTTCGTCATTGCAGTTATTGCGAAGTCCCCTTTTGTTCAATTACACGAAGCACTTCACCAGAACTTTTAAGCCACAGAGGGAATCTGATTTTGAGTTATTCAGCATTTGGATACACAGAGAAAGACTTGAAAGAACATATGGATTTATAGTCTCCAAATTCAGAAGTCCCAGTGAAGAAAGCTCTTCTTTAATCTGTTCTATATCTAGGCTTTTTAAAGCCAGATAGTGTATCAGGTTTGTTGCACTCACCAAGTAATTTCAAGTAAAACCATGTTATTTATAGTTTGTTCTCATAAAACTAGAGAAGAAAAGGAAGACGCCAAGAAATTAATTGTTGATATTTCTTACTCAAGAAAAGACAGTATTTACCCGTGACACATTTTGAGTTTTGAAGCATTCCATTGTTCCATTGCCAGAACATGTAACTAAACAGCCTTCAGCTTATCAAGAAGACTCTCTAGGTTTACATGGTTCATAAACTTTTGCTGGATATCAGTGCCTGATGCAATTGCGAGGCAAAACATGGATCTTGAGAATTCTCATCGTCCAGAGGATGGATAACCACCGAATCATCAGCAAAATTATGTGAAACCCATCTTTCAGAATCATCTTGCTCATTTGGAACAGCACAGACAACAGTTCTCAGAGCGAGATTTCCTCATTGGCTTCCAAAAAGAAATATGTGATTTCTAGAGGCAAGATTTTTAGCATGGAGCTTATAGGGAAGATATGTGCAATTCTGATAAAAGTTGGGAGATGTAAAATTAGAAGATACAATAGCTAGGTTGCCCTGCACAAAAGAAAGGCTGTCAAACTTCAAATAAAAGGGAGGACAAGCAAAAACAGTTTGAAGGACCAGAAAGAGATGTCATATAGAAGAAAGTCCTACCAATGGCCAATGGCTTAAAGCAATGAGTAAAATCTTGAATAGGTGGTTTGCTATAGCATATGAAGAGGATTATTAAGATAAAAATATCAAAAAGAAAAAATAAGTTGAAAATAGCAAAGGGATTTCGAGTTAAAAACTCTCTACATATTGTGATTAGTTCTTAATAATTCATTGTTCCGTGTTCAGGTTTCAGGTCTCAGATTGTTAATAGTAGTTTTATCAAACACTCCTTAAATGTATCAGTTACAGTACCAAACATAAAAAAAAACAGGCTAAGCTTAGGAGTACAGAGAAGTATAGTAGACATTAGAAACTGGCAAAGCAACTCCTATTTTCATAGCTCATCTCCACATCTAAAATGCAAGTGATTAAATCATTTTATCAAAATTAAGTAGGTTTATTGTGGATAGCACTAGAAAAGCATGAAAATCCTATAAAACATATAATTCATTTTAACAGAATACCCCCTGAACTGCCAACGCTAAGTTCACAGTTCACTAATATAAACACTTGAAAAGAGAATAATTTTTTTTTCTCAAATACTTCAACGACCTTGCTTGCTACCTCGCATAACCAAATCAAACAAGAAAGGCTACTCACATAACTTAGAAGCAAGGTCTGATCTGCAATTGGGCAAACCGAAACAGTGCTAATCATCAACTCCAATCCAATATTTAGGGGAAAAACAGACGACGAATCCCAACCTGCAATACTCACACCAAAAGCAACTGAATATTAAGAACAGACAGCTTTAAACTCCAGGAAGCCATGCATTAATCCTTTGTCACCTTCACAACAAGAAGTTCCCAATAGTGAATCACCAAAAAATTTAGAACTCTTGCTGCTAAAATCCAAAAGAAAAATTTCAAAGAAATTACGAATACAAAAAAACTGAAACAAGCTTTTATAAAATTCAGATTTCATAAGTAAAAACACGATTATCAACACCCGCAATAGATATTAAATTATCAGAGTCAGATAATTTATGCCCCAATCACATCCGCAGCAGTCTGCAAAGATCAACAAACTGAACCATAACGCATTTTCATTAAACATAACCATTTCCCAAAAATTCATAAACAAAATTTTAGCTTAACACACATATTTATATAGAAAGTGTTCGGACAAAACCCGCAAGCGTATGAGATCGTTATACAAGTAATAAGATTTGTGAGTTAAAAGTATTGTTCCCATGAGGAATAATGTTTAATTTATAGTTCAATAACTAATATTAAATTCGAAGTGTAGTGATATTCTAATCTATATTAATCATAAACTAAC
>CAIGRT010138568.1:0-12561 GCA_903798405.1 Fraxinus platypoda
TTCGACAATCCAAATCATAATTCAACAAAATTACAACAGCAAATCATGTCCACAACTTCAGAAGCCCTAACCTAAACTCTCATTTCTCAAACATTTGACGCTTGTCTGCCACTACTGAATGTCAGTCGCCTTTTGCCTGTTAGTCTACTAATTTCGACATGAATCACCTCTTTTTCTCTTCTTTCTCGGTAAGTCTCAGATTCTCATTTAAGCCATTTTTTTCGTTGTTCTTTTTTTTTATTTGTTGTTTTTTAACTTATTATACACTTTTGAGCTGTGGTTTGGATTAAAAAAATGACTATTTGTTTGTCTAAGTGATTAATGGACTTGTTTATGGTTTGAAAAAATGAAGGACAAAGCTATTGATTGTGTGAAAAATGTTAAAGTTCTCTAACTAGTAATATTACCTTCTACTTTTTCAAAGTAATTAGATAATGAAATTTGTCAGTTCTCAATAAATCTAAACTCTATAATTCTTTGTACATCTAAACATATATTATTCAGTCCTTATTTTTCATCTCAGTAGTAGGACGAAAATGAATTTTAATCAAACTATTGCAATAGAGTACCAACCGCTATGTGACAATATAAAAGGCAAACAAGAACATGTAAATAAAAATGAAGAAAGATATATTCGTTTTATTAACATTTTTTAAAAACCAACATTGAAAATAATTTATTCACATGTTTCATGGGAAAAATGAATGTAATATAACATTTAACATTATTAGTTCTCATGTAAACTTATATGTTAATTTGTTTTAAATATATTATAATGTCGATAGGTTAACCGCGAATTAAAACCGAACCAATAAAATGGTTTGGTTTGGTTTTAAAAAACTCCAAATCGCATGATATGATTTGAGTTGAAAATATGATACAAACCGTTCAAATTGAACAGCGTTCACCCCTAGTTCAAGGCCAAGTTTGGGGATCTTACCCTTCACAGGATTTGTGTTCAAAGTAGCAAGGAAATAGTTCAAAGGTTCGATGAAGAGAGATTTGTAGTGGGAGATAATGCATGTTTTGTACTTTATTGTTGAAGGTTAACGATTATTTATTCCCTTCAAAAGTTGTGAAAACAAGCAAAGCTCCCGAAACGTGTAACTCGTTCATTGTATTTAGAGATGTTGTTCAACTGTGGAAAGCTCAAGGAGGGAAGAGGCACAAGAGAACTTTTAGGGCCCTGGGAATTTTAGTTGGATGACCAAAATGCGCCTTTCTTTTCAGTCTTTTATTTTTACTCCTAACGGCCATCCCCTCTTACTTGAAGGATTTTGGTTGGATTTTTTAGGGAAACGTCCACTTCTTATATGCTTGTATATGAACTTCATTTGATGAAATTTTTGATCGATTGAAATAATTGTAATGATAACTTGTGAATGTATGAACTTTTTCCTCACGACATGAATACGTCAACGCCATAAAATGTCTAACATTATGTACATTTCTTGCAATTCACTAGAAATAATAAAAATAAACAAACGATTAAAAAAAAAAAAAAAAAAGGAAGAAGAACCCGTTAGCCTTGCCCCGCTACACCCCATGTAAAATTAGTTACCAAAGTTTTTTTTTTTTTTTTTTCCTTAGTATCTTTTTATTTGTTTGTATCTACTAATTATTTTTTAAAAAAAGCATATAATCGTTAGCGATGACATTTGACTTTCAACAACAAATTTGTCGATTTCCATCTACAAGGATTATAACTGCAATGGAATTGAGAAGTCAATAATTTTAATGTCTAAATTTAAGATTAAAGACCAAACTACTATAAAGCGTTAAATATTAAAGAGTAATATTGCAATTATTTGAAACCAGAACTCCTAATTCTACTTACGCCATGATTTCAACATCGCGCTACGTTAGCATTGAACATCAACCAAGGTTGTCATAGAGTACTTTCGTTAGAATGGAACGAATGATGATTTTATATGGAGGGAGATGTTTTCGGACATGGTTAGTTGTCCAGTTCTTGGAACTTAGGGCATCAACCAAGGTTGTCATAGAGTACTTTCGTTAGAATGGAACGAATGATGATTTTATATAGAGGGAGATGTTTTCTTCTGACATGGTTAGTTGTCAAGTTCTTGGAACTTAAGGCCTGTTTGAGCCCTTTTTTTTATAATACATTTTGGAATAATAGATTGATGGAGAATATGTAGTTAAAAAAATAAAATAAAAATTCGAATTTGCATTTAATATTATTTTATTGAAAATGTATGGTTGAAAAGAAAAAAGAGAAAAATATATTTTTTTCAAAAATGGGATCAAACAAGGGCTTAAAGTGTGAGTAAATGCATTTTCTACTAAACCCTTGTTTGACAACTATTATTTCAAAATTCTTTAATTATTATACTCATTTTTAACCATACATTTATATAATAAAATATTGTTACGAAAGCTCACTCCAAGATCTTCTAAACAGTGTTTTTTTTTTGTTCAATTTCACATTACCTTTCTCTATCAAATAAACAATTCAAACGGCTCCGACTCATAACTAATATATTTACCTCTATTGCTTCTCAATCTCACTCATAATTGACAAAATAATGGTATTAATTTGTAAGCCACAAAGGCACAGGAAAAGGTTATGATAGAGGCACAAAGCTAGATCAAAATGAAGGAAGAAGCCACACGTTTTTGGCACAAAAGCAAATTGTTGATTTCTCTCTCAATGTTCACACGCTTTTCCTCTCAAATGCATACAAATCACGCACACAAATGGCTAGGTCAAAGCAACTTATATATAAGAATAGATTAGGTTTTAGTTGGACCAATAAATGTCAAATATGCCAAGATTAAAAGTCATCAAATAGGTAAATATATGGGCCGTGAGTAATATTAATTTCTTAAGTTACTTTCAATGGTCCATATTATTTTCGAGTCGAACCTTTGGACTTGGTTGTTGGTAATCCATTCGCCATTGGTCGGGGTCCGTGAAATTATATTCCAACGTTTTACATCATAACTCAAAATTTATTAGGTATCAAAAAATCAAACAAATCTCCACCTTGATACCCAATCAACATAAAGCAATCAAAATACAAAGTTATATACTTGCATAATCAAGGCAATAAAATTGGGATCACAGACCTTACATCGTGTTCGGACTTGAAACGCATTACATACCTACTTCATATACTCTCGAAGGCTAAGGTAGTAGAAAACATGTAATCACAATGATCAATTAATAACAAATAAACATACGATGAAAATATAATACATGATAACATAGATCTTTTCAAAACTCGTTCACACAGAACTACAAATTAACATTAAGTTAATCAACAAATGACAACACATGAAATAAATGCATAAATGACCCCACAAAAATATCTCACCACACTTGCCATATCTTATTCTCTGTTGCTCACACTTCGAAAACACATATCTCCTCTCATCACCCACCATACTCACTAGATTGATCACCCAACCCATGTCTAACAAGTAAACCACAATAGATCCTAAGTCCACGGAATAATCTTTTATCATCACATCACTTCTTCCAACCTAAGTAGATAATGGGTATCCACCTAACAGAAGTGATAGAAGTCTATCTCACACTCCATCTGATTAGGGTCTTCACAGATAAAGTATTCAAACATTTAATCACTTCTCCACTTGTGATCCGAATGTCACACTCCACATCTCGGTACATACCACCAATGTACCCCTAGGCATCTACACTCCACATTACCAAAATACATTCACATTCACTACTAATGCATCCCTGCCCATTTTGCATGCAAACACATTACACTAAGTAATCAAAATGCTCTCAAACTTATGCAAATACACATATCAAGCACATTGAAATGCAACATATAACCATACAACAGAATTAAGGAATCACACACATGCAGAAAAGATTACACACAGATACATATACAGTAACTCAGTTTACTCTCAATAAACCCCACTAGGGTCACTACTCGACTCTATAACAACATTCGCCTCACCTCTCACCTTACCTTTATGCTTATTTTTCTTCTTGGGACAATCCCTCACAAAGTGTCCAGATTTACCACAGCTGTAACACTGCTTACCACCAGACTTGTCCTAACTCTTGCCCTTCTTCTTACCACACTCATCACTTGAGTCACTATTGTCTTGAGCCCTATCCAAACTCATCTGCTTAAACTCCATTCTACTCATCATCATATGTAACTCACCATTCCTCTTATCATCTTTCTCAGCCTTAATCTCCATATTTTTCTAAGAGAATCAATGACAATCTCAAGTGTTAGGGTATTCCTATTATACTTATTCGTATTTTTAACATCTCTATATGAGTCGGGCATAGAATTGTAGCGGATGCTCGTTCCAAGATCTTTTAAACAGTATTTTTTTGGCTCAATTTCACGTTACCTTTATCTATCAAACAACCAATTCAAACAGCTTCGATCACAACCAATATATTTATCTTGTTTCCTTCTCAATCTCACCCATAAAGAACAACATAATGATGTTGATTTGCAAGCCACAAACGCACGGAAAAAGGCTATGAAAGAGGCACAAAGCTAGACCAAAATGAAGGAAGAAGCCACACGTTTTTGGCACAAAAGCAGGCTGCTGATTTCTCTCTCAATGTTCACACGTTTTTTCCTCTCAAATGCATACAAATCACACACACAAACGGCTACGTCAAAGCTTAAATATACCAAGATTAAAAATCATCCAATTGGTAAATATATGATACATGAGTAATATTAAATTCTTAAACTACTTCCCACGGTCCATATTATTTTCGAGTAGAGCCTTTGAACTTAGTTGTTAGTAATCCATTCACCAATGAACCTACGAAATTATATCCCAACACCCGAGATTTATTGGGTATCAAAAAATCCAACAAATATTTTGCACTAAAGCTCAATTTTTTTTCTACTTTTTAACTGCACATTATTCAAAATATAGCTATTCAAAACTCAATTTTCTCAAAATAATGACCATCAAATAGGGTCTAAAGTAACTTGCTTCATGTCAAGAATTCTTCTAATAAGAGATGTGCGCTATGGGTTGAGATCTATTGTATAATTTTTGATGTCCAATTTGTCGTCTATTCAATTAATTACTGACACGTCATTTTAACATGTCATCAATTTGGTGTGTCAGTTCTCAAGTAATGAGGGTAAATTTAAGATGACATATTAATTTTAAAATGAAATGTCAATAATTAATTGGGTGGACAGTACATCTCAACTTGTGTGCAATAAACCCCTGTTTGGTGGCCTTTTTAAAAAAAAAAAAAAAATTGTTTTGAATTGTGAATTTTTTGAGAATGTATATTTAAGAAATAGAAAAAAATTAAGTTTACTTGTGGAATTTTTTATAGTGTGAATGTGTGATTGATAATAAGTATTTAGAAAAAAGAATTTCAAAAAAATAAAAGAAAAACAATGGCGAAGTAGAATATTTCCTTAAAAGTGGTTTACAAAGAGAGGAGAACTGTACGTATCCGAAGGGGTAAAATGTACTTGTCACTATATTTTAATTGAAATTTCATGTTAACCTCTAACTTTCAATTTTTTTGATTGGGAATGAGTATTTAGAAAAAAGAATTTCGAAATAATAGAAAAAAAACAATGGCGAAGTAGAATCTATCCTTAAAAAGTGGAGGAGAGCTGTATGTATGTGAAGGGGTAAAATGTACTTGTCACTAGATTTTAATTGAAAATTCACGTTAACCTCTAACTTTCATTTTTTCTAAACTAGTCACTCAATTTACATTATTTCAAACTAGTCACTCCATCCAAATTAATTTGATTAAGAAAAAGATGTGTCAGTCTAATGCAACACCCTCTACAGGATATAAAGTTCCTATTTGAGCCGTATTCTTTAAGGGACTGTTCTGTTTATATTTCAATTGTGTTTTGAATTCATTTTGAATTTTGTGTTTTGAGTATTTATTTTGAAATTGTTGAAAATATGTTCTTTTTGACATTTTGAAAAATTGTTTTGAAAACACCAAAACGCGTTTTGAAAATTTTGGTTTGATTATAACTGACGATAAATTTGTCGTTTTGAATTTTCTTTGTAAATTTTTAACTTGTTTTTAAAATCGCGTTTTCACTGTTTTGAAAAATCGAAAACAAAAAAGGGCTTAAAAATGGTAAAGAGAACATACCCTAAAAGTTCGTTTTTTCTTCAAATTTACTTTTAATCAAACATTTTCCTTACAAAATAATTTTACATATAAATTTATATTTTTTTTCTATTTTTTAACCCAACATTCTTAAAAAGTTATTATTACAAAATTCATTTTTTCTCAAAAATAGACAGACAAAGCCAAAATTGGGAAGTCGCGGATTGAGTCGGTGCGTCAACTGTTTAAAATGGTATATCCTTGTCTTTCAAGATTCAACGATCCCATGAATCTAAAGCACTCTGTTGTATATACACACTCATCACTGAATTTCACAGCACGCAGTCCACAGAACCCAGTGATTCAGTGACACAGTAATAAAAGAGGTTTGTCTCTCTGATCCCTATTTTTATTCTATTTTTGCTACTTCTAGCATAATCATTCCCATATTATTAGCTTCTTCACATTGTGATTGTGAACTGTTTTGTATATAGTTCCTTTTATGTTTCGTTGCTTTCTGTTATGTCATTTGTTTAATTGTTTAAGATTCTTGAATCTTGATCGCATTCTCTTTGAACCCTTAATGAGTCCTTGTATTTCTTTCTAGTTACTGTGTTCTTTGTGAGATCCATATGAAGACATGTAGTTCTAGGGTTTTTTTTTTTTACCAAAGCCCACCTGAAAAGAGGATTTTTTGTTATTGAGAGTCTTGATTTTATAGCAAGTGATATAAAGATTTTTCTTTATTGTTTTAAAGCTTTAGAATGGTATTTCGATTTGCACATTTTGTGTGTAGCTGAACTTTGATTGGCAATTTTTTAACACTATCAAATCTATTTATGCCAGATTTCGATTTGAATTTATTTAGAGTCTAAAGAAAATGGGTGACTGGATTATTTGTAAAGATTGATTATTTACTTGGAAGTGATAGATTGGGTTAAGATTCATGCTTTTGGGATTGCTGAATAGTTCACAGAATAGTATTCGAGATCAAGAAACTGAGCACGTTTCGTGGATTGGTTGTTATGTTGTATCTTTTCTTCCTTTATATGTTGCATTGCAGTTGGTCATTACCTAATTTTGAGTCCTTTGGTCTTCATACAATTTTTCAGCGGAAAAAAAGAATGTTTTGAGAGTTGCCCTTGGTCAACTCAATTTAATTGAAGTCTGAGTCATTCAAATTCAAGAACCTAGGAGCAATTAGCAAAGTAGAGAATTAATCTCTCGAATCAACATTAATGATGGAATAAGTGACCCTGCCTTGCTGAATAGTTAGCTGAATGGCATTGCGTGCATTTAAATTCCTGAATTCCATCACTCTTCCACGGTTCCACCCTTGGCACTATCTAAAGATATATTGGGGACAACGGCAATGCTGAAATGCCATTCTACCCATTGCAGTATACGCCCAATTTCCACTCGTGTGTCTTGTAGAATCTCATTGAGAACACTTGGCTTTTCAGACATAACTTCAATCTCTGTGCAATCTACATTTTTGAGGAGTAATAATGGATAGGGCTAATATTGATAAAATTACGCCATTCTAAAACCTATCAATAGTGAAAGCTGCGGGATATCTGGCCGTGAAACCCAAGTAACCGCTCCCCTATGTGACAATCTCTAGCACATCCAGGATGCTGCACGCAGCTCGGCTGGAGACCTAGTTTGATCTGAGAAATTCTAATTCAATTTGGATAGAATTTATTCAAGAATGCCGCCTCCCTTGGAATCAAGAAGAAACCAAGTGCTAATTTTCTATTCAGGGAATGATCCAAGAATCCAGAGTACTAATCTTTATGTATTGATCGACGGTTTAAGGGTCGTAGAACTACTGCAACTTAGCCAGGGGCTTCGGGGCATCGGAACTTTTATTGCAAAAACCACTTCGGTTTGATATCTTTAAGAGAGAGATAGAGATTCTTGTCATTGTCTCAATTAGAATGAGACACGAGAGTGATCAGTTGCAGCGTCCGCATAGCTGGTTTAAATATTCATTTGGATGCACATTTGATCCTATCAATATTCCCACTACACCTTTCAAGATTCATTGAGTTCCCCTACTTCCCCTCAAGGGTCTGAACTTTGACTTTATATGGTGTGCATGTAGAGAGATCAACTCGTTCAACAACAAAACAAAAAATAACAAACTTAGCCTTATTTTCACGGACACGGACATGTCACGATTTTTCAAATAAATACGATATGCCGCCGATACATTAATTAAATTTTTCAAAATTCTCTATTTATATAGTATAAATTTAGTCTTATACTTATTATTTTTTTCTTATTGAAATCTTTTGAATATGAATACATATTTGTTATTTATTAATAACTCTGAGTTAAAAATATAAAATATATCTAATAAAAAAGAAAAATGATAATGGTAAAATGTCCAATGAGTGTCAATATCCGATACGTGTCCGACACGAACACGTTATCCTAGTTAAGGTGTCCGTGCAATAGAATTATTCTCAATAAAATTGGAATAGCTACATGAATCTTTCCGTGCCATTCTACTCCATTGATTGCTGGATGTACTAGGATATCTAAAACAAGATCTTTAGCTACTACACCAAAATCTCTTCGTGTATCTTTTTGGTTGTTATTTTGTACTAGCTTCTTTACCCATTTCCTTCCTGTAGATCATACGATGCCTTGCTTAGTTTTGGACACCTTTGGGCGTCTATGTGCCCCATCCTCTTGTGTAATTTTTAGAAATCATTTATATATAATCTCCCTTTTTTGGGTTAGCATTTTGATTCTTGTTTCTATGTAGGAAGTGGTAATTTTAACACCATACACTTCTCAGATGCTCTTTTCTAGACCTGTCTTAATAAAGATTGGAAAATAACCCTAGGGAGGTTTGAATTTGCGGAAAACAAATTTCTGGATATTGGACTGGTGTAGCAATTGGTCTCCTCTCCCTACTGACTACTTATTTTCGAGATATTATCCAAAATAGACAGAGAGTCTTGAGTTTGTGCTGCTTTAACAATTGCATTAGGCATATATTTCACTATATCTTATATTCTATGCAAGTATAGCTCCGTTTTAGCATTTTCTATCAAATGAAAATGCTGCAGAAGCAAGTGCCCATTGTTCTTTCTAGATCGTGGAATCTTAATTTTCACATGCCAAAAATTTGGACAAAAAGCAAATACTAATTTCTCAGAGAAAAAACAATCAAGCCTTCTGTGAAGTATCTGGTATGTTCAGTAGTATGGCCTTCGCTTGGACTTAGGGCAAAACCACCTTACCCCCTATGGCATGTTTGGTGAGGAGGACTGGACAGCATTAAAGATGAAAAAGAAGTTAAAGTCTTATGTGGTCCTGTCTAATATATTGCACCAAACACGCTATTATTGATCTGAAAAGTGCACCGAATGCGCATTCTGGAAGTTGCTGAATACCCTTAATTTTCAAAATAGGTTACTAATCTCGTCTTCTAACATGATACATGTCACCCTGCCATCAACTCGTATCAGAAGTGTTAAAATTTATTATTAGACAGAATTATTATCCATGATTTTTCTTAATCTTGAATCATTTTGACTTCTTTAGGACATTTTTGTCTTTCAATTTTATTTTTGTTATGCTGAGTCATGTTTTTTGTTTATAATCAACGAGGCAGTAAAAAAATTGTAGCAAACATGTTTGCGAATACCTGATTTTGAATATAATGGCAGTAGTGAGCAACTTTTGAAAAACAGGCGGTTAACATGTATCTTGCCTTATAAAAAAGGATTGAACGCGTGGGAGGATCTGAACGAATTCTGCTTTCATTTCCCCTGTATGGAGCACTGAGTTAAGTTATGGTCTTCAGCAGGTAGGCTGCACTGTAGGCGACTAGGAAGGTTCACTAGAACAACAATTTTCCATTTCTTTTGCTTATCTAACACGAACAGAAGATTGCATATTTTACGATTTTATTTGATGGGGATGATTACATATCTTTACTCGAAGCCTTTGTTTCTTTTCTGAATTTTTCAGAACTTAGTATAAATATTTTGGTCATCTATACAGCGAAGCGGAACTGCATATTGAATTTTCTCAAACGCCACTATGAGTCTGGCATGTCTTGTGTGCCAAGGCATAGAAAGTCCATCTCATTCCTTCAGAAGCTACTCAGTATCAAGTTCAGACAATGATGGGAGGTGTTCGGCTATTGCCAATTGCTTGACCAGGAAGACTTCACTTCAACATCCTCGAGAGAACCCAATTGCATCATCGTCAAAAGTGATGCCTCAACCTACTGTTCCAAGTAATGTAGTTGCAGGTGCCCCGAGACTAGTCCGAAGCTGCGCTGTTAGAAGGGACCTCGTAAGAGATTGGAACTTTGACTTAGCTATTTCAGAGCATTAGTTTGTAATATTGGGACAGAACAAGTTCAAACACCAGACTTTATAGCACCTGCTGAGTTAAATGGCGACAGTATTGGATTGGACTCAACAATACAATAGAGTGAATAACCAAGCTCTTCTGCTCATCAGAGTCGAAAGATCCAACTTTGAACTCGTTTGTTTTTTCATCATATTCCTATTTAAGCGAATGTTCACTTTCTAGCAAGTACATTCGAGTGTTCGTAACGCAGTTGAATGAATTCAAAGTGAAGCATTTGTTTATAACTGTAAATTTCTTTTGCTTCTGTAATCTTGAATTAGCAGTTCTGTCACTTGGTCGCTATCTCTATGTTGTTTAGCCATGAAGCAGTTAGCCCGAAATGCCATCACATTGTCCTTTGTTTTTGGTGCCATTATTAGCAATTTTATACAGAATTTTTTTTATTGAAAACAGTAAGATAGCAAGCGTTTTTGTTACTTTATTTGCATTGATATTTTACACTGATGGGTCAGTGTTAACTGTAGGTACTGGAGCAAAGGGGAAAATCCACTTGCCAGTGTTAATGTTAAGGTTGTGCTTAAAAATAAGTTAAAACTTTATTTTTAAGTTACTTATTTTATCAAACAAAAGATTTACGAAGTTTTATCAGATACGTAACGAATAAACACAATTAATATGTTCGTTACAGAACCATGGAGTAGTTTAAGAATACTCACAAATTCAGGATTGGCTCGGCTAGATTGGTAAATATGAATTACTAATTTACTTGTAAAAGAACATTTTCAAAAAGATTTAGGGAAAATTGTAGTAACGGTTCCAAACCTTTGAATTTTTTATCGACTTTATCCAACGTTTCATTTGTGTCATCCAGATCACAATTCCAAACCTTTTAAAAATTCGCAATTGGAGTCCAAATTCATTTGACCGTTAGTTGATCAAAGAATTTGATTTTGACCAAATTTAAATAGGGTAAAATAGTAACTTTGATATTTATTTCTATAAAATAATTAAAACAAAATAAAAATAAAAGGAATGAAACCATCCCCATCCCACCCCACCCCACCCCACCCCACCCAAAACTAAAAATCAGCCACCACCGCCCAAGGCCACCACAACCTACCGTCGGAGCACCAACCCATTGCAACGAAATCGCCACCACAAGCCCCTGAAAATCGCCCATCGCCGCCGAATCCAAAGCCCAAAACCCAAAGCTAAAGCAAAAAAAAAAACCCATTTCTAAACCTCAATCAAATTCAGTGGGTGGGTGCTACACCCTGCAACAATAGAAGCAATGCATCTTTCCACAAATCCCTTCAGGCTTCAACCCCATAATAAAAAATTCTAAATTCATTGAGAAAAATTGAAAATCACATATCAACAGGCGACCGACAGAGGGGGCAAGTTGAACGTGACCGAAACCACATATCAATACACTCTACGTGAAAAAGAGTGACTGCATTTGGGTAGAAATCGACCAGTCTCATTCTCTTCAAACTCCGATAAGCACACGGAGCTTTCTAGCACCTTTGGATGAGTCTTGGAGGATGAAAGGAAATGGCACAATGATGCCACTGCCCATTGGACCTACTGATTTGGCCCAGCTTCTGTTATGTTTTAATGTTGCAAAAGCATGAATTGATGAAAGCTTGAAATCGTGTTTCTACTTACCTGATGAAAATGGACGATAATGGAGTCACCGCGTGTCGCCTCCAACACCGTTGGATGGACGACTGTAGAGTGACCCATTTAAAAGCCCATTCTAGGGTTTGAGATTCTTACTTTGGCTTCTCGACTCTTCTATTCATGTTCTCTGCACCGTTCTTCGATATTCTCTTCTCTTCTCTGTTGAAATCAAATAAACCCATTTGATTTCTGTTTTTCCCTCAATAGCTTGTAATCTTTAGTGATTTATGTGTATTGAGTGCTGATTCTTGAGTGAATCGTGTTATCAGTGAAGAGAGTTCCTTTTATGAAATATCTAGGGTTTGTCTGAGTGTCTCCTTTGTACTTCATATCTTGGGTTTGATTCGAACATCTGGTGATTCATTCTTCTTTGATTGAAGCACAAATCTGTTGAGATTTTGGTCGGTGGGCTTGAATAAAGATAAGTGTTTTTTTTCAGTCTCTTGTGCTTTATA
>CAIGRT010138591.1:0-10333 GCA_903798405.1 Fraxinus platypoda
AGGAAACATATATTTGTTGTTTCAAGTGTAAAATAAACTAAGTGCGTTGATGCTGTTAATAAAATAACATTTTGCACAACAAACTTAATCTAGTTAAAAAAGGCAACTGAATGTAGCTTTAGTCACATATCCTACCATATAATTTAGCCGTGGCCTTTACACAAACACTTAAAGTGCAAATGCAAAAAGTAAATCAAAAAAGAAACTTACTTGAATATCTAATAGAAGAGGCACCTTCATTCCATTTTGCGTTCTTACAAGTAATCAGAAAATGCCTACATAGTAGTTTCATTCAAATGGTGTAAGAACTTCCAGTCTAAAAGAAAGGTTTAAAAAAAGCGCACCGCACATAAAACTCAAAAATGCATAAACATATAGCAAGTCGAATCAGTGCATTTCCAATTTGCTAAAGCAGATTGAAGCAAAATATTAATAATTTAATCACGTATTCTATCCAAGTTGAAGGTGATTAATTGAATAAACAACTATCACTCCAATTTTATCTATTTGATAGAATTTTACTATTAATACAACACATACAAGGTGAGAAGAGAGGCTGATTTTAACGTCATAGCCCATCAATTACTTGATTGTTGGTATATCGGCTCTGATATTGATTTATACTGCGGAGCAGAAGCACACATATGAGATACAGAGTAGCATGAACACTTGAATAGCTGTTACAGAAAGTGTAGATTCATTATTTGCTACAGAAAATTCACATTCTGATTTGAAAAATAATTGACGAAATGTCGAAAAGTGTTTTGCTTGAAATGATGTTGAGATTCATAGGTATCGAATTAAATCTGTTACCTCGTGTAATTGAATTCATGGACGTGAATCATAGATGGATCCGTAATCAGTTGTGACTTGGGGAATGTCAGCAATCATGGGCCAGTAGTCTCCTTTGTTCTTCAAACACCGTTTAGTAAGAAGTGGGCAGCCTGAAATGTGAAGGCTCAAAAGCTTTTTAAGGTGGTCTTCCATAGGCAACGTCTCAAGCTTTGGGCAACTGAAGATGTATAATTTTTGAAGAGAGGTGAGGTCTTGGAGGCCCTTTGATAGGGTTTCCAGATTTGGCAGAGCAGACAACCACAACCGAATTAGAGATGGAGGAAGCACACAGTGTTCTTCGTCAGCATCGTTAGTGAAGGGAGATGAGTTTGTGTAGGCCCCACCAAAGAAGAAGTCTTCAAGAGAGATGAGTTTGTGTAGGCCCCACTTCCCCAGGGGCTTTAGTTTCCTGCAAGATGAGATTCGGAGGATCGACAGATTTGGGGGAATATTCTCTTGGGGAAAGAGTTCCATTAATGAAGCACAATTAGACACCTTCAGAGATGAAAGGGACGAAAGTAGATTCATCCGATCCGGTAAGGACTTGAGATGTTTACAATTAGATATATCAAGTTCTCTTAAATTTGGTGTGGGCAAGCCTCCATGGGGAAACGACTTTAGTTTCCGGCAATTTCTGATTCCGAGGTAAGACAGATTTGGGGGAATATTCTCTTGGGGAAAGAGTTCCATTAATGAAGCACAATTAGACACCTCCAGTATTGAAAGGGACGAAAGTAGATCCATGTGATCGGGTAAGGACTTGAGATGTTTACAGCCCTGGATTAATAGACATCTTAAATTTGGTGTGGGCAAGCCTCCATGGGGAAACGACTCTAGACCATCACGAGAATCTCTATCACTAGACGAGTGTCACTTCCGGCAGAAAATTAACCAATACATAGTGAGGCAAAACTTACGGCAGCTTGGAGAAATTCAGTGTCACTTCCCAACTCTCTTTAACACCATCAATAACCATCCCATCATATGAACAGAAAGAAATTTGATTTTCTTCTAGCAACAGTATCCTATAAAATTTGCAACAATAAACATTACGGAAAGCAGATGTGCAAAGCTACAATAGTTATCTAACAACACAAGGTGAGTATATGTTTTATATGAAATAAGCTTCCACATATGGAATATCATTTATCAATATGAATAACAGATCTAAACGCACGCGGATGGATATACTTTCCACGCTCACAAAAATCATTTTTCTCCCGGACACCTTAAATAAAATAGACACAAACAACAAATAACACAAAACCTTTTTTCCCAAAATTTCTCGTATGATCTTCCAACTACATTATCTACATGATCCAATTATCATCTAAATACATAATAATCAAACGATCATAAAGCGGTAATACTTTTACAACAATTCCATAAAGATATAAAACAAAAAAAAGGGGGAAGCTAAGAGATGATAAATATTCATCTTTTGATAAAATAATTCAATTTTACTTTGCAACCCGGGAGAACAAATTCAACTTCCAAATAGCATTTGCATTGTAGAAAAAATTGAATTTTAACTTGATGGCTCGTCAATACAATATCAATTTTCAAAATATCAAATAATTGGAGATCTTTCACTTTTTTTTTTACAGTTGAACTCCTCAAAAGTACAATTTGGTAATAAAAATCCCCAGGAAATTGCCAAATTGAAGGCAGTACTTACCATATCAAAAAGAATAGAACCAACAAAAATCATGCATCATACATGCCGAAATCCCCAAAATGTAAAAGACAGAAAAACTTATTAACAAATCAACCCAAAACTAATGAAAAGAATTTCGACTGTTACAGAAGGGAACCTCCAAAATCACATGAAAAAGGGAATATTCTTGCCCAGTGAAGACAATTTTCAGACTAAATAGAATTTTTGATCGTCACAGAAGGGAACCTCCAAAAGGAAAAGTTCATTCTGAGATATAATCAGAAAATATAATTAAAATCGTGAAATAAAAACGGGTCTGAACATAGCTTCAGTCACAGATCCTACCATATAATTTCACTGTGGCATTTACACAAACACTTAAATGCAAATGCAGAAAGTAAATCGAAAAAGAAACTTACCTGAAGGTCCCATAGAAGAGGCACCTTCATTCCATCTTGCGTTCTTGCAAGTAATCAGAAAATGCCTACACCAAAACAACGAAATTTTTATTTGTTTCATTCATATAGTGTAAGAACTTTCACTCTACAAAAAAGGTTTGAAAAACGCACACCCATTTCCAGTTTGTTAAAGCATATAGTAAACATGAAAATTCAAAAATGCATAAACATATAGTAAGTTGAATCAATCCATTTCCAGTTTGCTAAAGCAGATCGAAGCAAAATATTAATAACTTAACCAAATATTCTATCCAACTTGAAGGTAATTAATTGAACAAACAACTATCACTCCGAGTTGTCTATTTGATAGAAATTTACTCCTAATAGAACACATACAAGGTGAGAAGAGAGGCTGATTTTAGTGCCATAGCCAATCAATTACTTGATTGTTGGTATATCGGCTCTGATATTGATTTATACTGCAGAGCAGAAGCACACATATAAGATACAAAGAAACATAAACACCTAATAGCTGTTACAGAAAGTGTAGATTCACTATTTGCTGCAGAAAATTCCCATTCTGATTTGAAAAGTAATTGACGAAATATCGAAAAGTGTTCTGCTTGAAATGATGTTGAGATTCATAGGTATCAAATTAAATCTGTTACCTCGTGTAATTGAATTCATGGACATGGATCATAGACGGAATGGTAATCAATTTGGACGTCGGGCATGTCAGCAATGATTGGCCAGTAGTCTCCTTTGTTCTTCAAACACCGTTTATTAAGAAGTGGGCAGCCTGAAATGTGAAGGCTCAAAAGCTTTTTAATGTGGTCTTCCATAGGCAACTCCTCAAGCTTTTGGCAATCGTAGATGGCTAAATGTTGAAGAGAGGCAAGGATTTGAAGGCCCTTTGATATGGTTTCCAGATTCGGCAAGCTAAACAACGACAATGAAGTTAGAGATGGAGGAAGCACACAGTGTTCTTCGTCATCATTGTTAGTGAAGGAAACCAACTCTGGACAATCACCAAATCTGAAGTATGTAAGAGAGGTGAGTTTGTGTAGGCCCAACTCCCCCAGGGGCTTTAGTTTCCGGCAATTTCTGATTTCGAGGATCGACAGATTTGGGGGAATATTCTCTTGGGGAAAGAGTTCCATTAATGAAGCACAATTAGACACCATCAGAGATGAAAGGGACGAAAGTAGATTCATCCGATCCGGTAAGGACTTGAGATGTTTACAATTAGATATATCAAGACTTCTTAAATTTGGTGTGGGCAAGCCTCCATGGGGAAACGACTCTAGACCATCACAAGAATATATCTCCAGGAAAGTAAGACTTGGGTAATTGTGGTCAGAGCCTAGTAAATTTGTCAAATTCAAATTCACCCAACAAACAATTCTAAGCCAATTGAGCGAGGTGCTGCAATCCTGTAGCTTCATCATCGTCTTTAATGATGGACATTCACTAATATTCAACACCTCAAGACAAGATATTTTATTAGGCAGCAACTCCAGAGTTCCACACTTTTTTATCTCAAGTTCCCTAAGATTAGGAAGAACACCAATCTCTTGAAGGGACGCTAGCTTAGGACAACTTTGAACATGCACTTTTCGTAGGTTGACTAGGTTTCGTACAGTATTATCACTTGACCATAGAGTCACAAGGTCGTGACATTTATTAACTGAAAGACTTTCAAGTGTAAAAGGGAGCTGTACAAATACTTTGATGATTGAACTTAATCCGAAAATTTTCTTCAATTCTATTTGGGTTAAAGATTCCAAATTCTCCATATGATTTAGCACCACCACATTACACTTTTTAGCTTGTAATTCACGAAGGGATGGCAGTAAGAGTTTTGGAAGCGTGACCAATTTTGAACAACTTCTTATGTTCAGTTTGTGTAGCTGAGGAAGTTTGATAACACCTTCTATTCCATGCCATTCCTCCCAGTTAGACAAGTCCTCAAAAGTCAGATTAATGAGTGATGGAAAAGGTAATTCATTGCCTCTATTTCCATAAAATTCAGCTCCAATCACTTTTACTTGACTAATGCCTTGAATGGTCAAGTCTCTTAGCAAAGGTAGTTGCCCTAATGGTGGCAAAGTCGTGCAATTTTTACAAAATTCGAAGCTTATCTTTGCTAACTTAAGGAATGCTGAATCTCCAATCCAATTAGAGAAATTCTCACCCCCGTAATACTTAATTTCAAGCGTTGATAAGTTCTCATGGGGCTTTAATGCATTAAGCACATCCAATTCAAAAAGCTTATTCCGGGAATCATCATAGTCTTCCCTCCATGCCAATCTTATTTTGTTAAGACTTGGCTTATACATTAGCCTCGCATCCTTTGCATCTTGAACATTCACAGCATTTTGCAATTCCTCAATAGAAATTTCACCTTGTAGAAATGATAGATTGCCCAACTCCTTTAACCTCATTCCATTATTTTTACTTGTAGTCATCTTAGTTAACGTTCGCAAACTTGTTAGTTGAGCAATTCCCCGAGGCATCTCATGTAATTCATCAGTACCAGAAATGTCCAGATGCCGAAGATTAATAAGATTTTCCATGCTTGTGGGTAATATGGTAAGACTCCTACAACCTCTTAGAATCAACACTTTTAAGTTAATAAGGGTGCTCACAGATTCAGGCAACCACTTCAGTGAAGTTCGAGCTAGGCCTAGGTATCTTAAATGTCTTAAATTACCAATAGAATCTGGCAATTCAAATATTGAATAATCATTCAACGACAGCACTCTTAGGCAGTACAAATTTGGTAATTGGTGAAGCAAAATTCTATGGGATAAGAAATCTTGTAAACCCATATCATAATAATAATAATTATCATTGATAAGTGGCAAAAAAGTTCTCAATTTTTGAACTTCGTCGAGAAAATTAAATCTAGGGTAAGTTTCATGCCGATGACGCATGAATGACAAGCGACGGACCTTTTCAGAAATCTTACTAGGAAGATTTTCCTTCAGCACATCATCCATCCTCAAACATTTATCACCAGCAACAAACATAGCTAGATCATTAAAGAGGTCGTGCATCACAAAGCGTGAAGTATTGTCACTTGATTGTTGGAAGAATGATCTAGCCAACAGTTCATCAAAATATTGATTACCTACTTCTTCAATTAACATATCTTTCTTTGATTCCTGCACAAGACCATCCGCCATCCAAAAGTACACTAGATGGAGCTTGTCAAACTCATAGTCCTTGGGAAAGAGAGCACAGTAAGCGAAGCATCTTTTCAATTGCGAAGGAAGATAGTGATAACTCAGTTTTAGAGCAGGAAGAATTTCACTCTTTTCTTCAGCCATCCAGATCTCACTTTTCAAGACCTCTTCCCATTCTTTAGGACCAACTGCCATGCGAAGAAGCCCCCCAAGGGCCTTTACTGCCAGGGGCAAGTACTTACATCTTCTTATGACAGACTTACCAATATCTATTAATTCTGGATATGCGTCGAAAGTTTTAGCTCCAAATGCATGTTGAGCTAACAATGATATAGCATCGCCCTCTGATAACAGGTTCAAATGGTATGCTGGAATTTCAGACATGATTTTAGCCACTCTTTCATGTCGAGTTGTAATGATGATTTTGCTTCCAGGTTTTCCAGAAAGAAAAGGACGGCGTAGGATGTCCCAATCTCCATAATTTTCATTCCAAATATCATCTAAAACTACCAGATATTTCTTGTCTGAAAGTCTTTCCTTTAGTTTGATCTGAAGCGTGTCAAAATTTTCGTAATCACACTTTCCACCAGAAGAAACTGCCTCAAGAATGTTTCTCGTTACTTTTACAACATTAAATTCATCTGAAACGCAAGCCCATCCCGTAAGATCAAACTTGTCCTTCAATCTTTCATCTTTGTACACAAGTTGGGCAAGAGTTGTTTTGCCGATACCACCCATGCCCACGATTGGAATCACAGATAATATTGTGCTATCATTTGATCCACCACCCAATAAGATATCGAGTATTTTCTCTCTGTCCTCCTCTCTTCCATAAACTTCCGATTCTACCACAAGCGAACTTGTTGGAGATCTTTCAAGAGACCTCCCCCTCACATTCTCCACCAAATTGAGCATATTTTTCTGTTCTTTCAGATCTTCCAACCGGCCACTAATCTCTTTTAGCTTGGAAGCAATCCCGCGATCAGACATGAAATCAGTGAAAGAAAGATTAGTACAACAGGCGGGGACGAGATTTTTTACCTTACTGGTGCTGCCTTTGTTTTCTCTTATTTTGCGNTCAGACATGAAATCAGTGAAAGAAAAATTAGTACAACAGGCGGGGACGAGATTTTTTACCTTACTGGTGCTGCCTTTGTTTTCTCTTATTTTGCGCAGTGAAACTTCGGTATTCAACTCATCCACTAAGTCTTCAAGATCATAAGCCAAATCTTCCAGATCATTCAGCCACTCTTTCACAGCTTCGTTTGTTGTTTGCTTGTTTTCAGCATCAGTAAGCACGGCCTGGATCATCAACAAAGTTCTACGCCATCCTTTCAGCTGGGCATCGATTCCTACACGACGCAGAAATTTCAGCAGCTCACCAGAGGCCAGCTTTTCAAGCAAAACAGGGAGAATTGCACCTAGAAAAACTTCGACGATAGCCATTGTTATATTTTTTGTAAGACAGGAAGCAAGAGATCAGAGAGATGAATGCAAGTGAGATTGACTTGTATATATGAAAGTCGTCTACTGGTGGTTGGGTTCAATTATACAATTAACACGGAAAAATTTCATTGGTTGTTGGCTAAAATTTTTTTCTATTGAATTCGGTGAAGGCACCAGTGAAACTGATCCTCGCAACTGATAGCAATGGATTGTGTGGCCTCGTATTTTCCTATTAACTTAGCATTTTGGAAAATTTTCCGGAGGTCTCGTAATTATTCAAAATCGTGCAACGAGAATGGGCTATGACGCCAATTCAGTCCAATATGGGCTATGATGATAAATGGGCATGTTATGGTCCAATGGATTTGTAGCTATTTCTTGATAATTTCGTGACTGAGCCTAAAATTGGGACCCAACATAAATGGTAGAAATCATGTTAAAAAATGCAACTTTAATTGTATAGGTTATGGATTAGTTGCTAGTTATTTTGAACCATTGATCGTAATCTAAGATCAATTGTGAGGACTAAGAGTATAAATAAATGTTTCTACTGTTTTCTAAATTCATTTCAAATGTCTGATTTTTTTATTTTTATTTTTTTCCTGGAGAGATTAAGATTTTCTCTTCGTCTTCTCTCATCTTCAACTTATGGTAAGACAATTTTTGGGTATTCTAAGTGAATCTTTTAAATTTTTGTGATTCTGTGTGAGAAGAGTTATTTGAATTATGGGTTGAGATCTTCTGGTCCACATAAGTAACTTCAACAAGTTCATTTTGAGGGTCTAGGTTTGTGGCTTTACTGTGATACAAAAGGGGTGCAATATAATCAAATGTGAAATATTGATACCTTTGGAGTTTTGGTTCGAGTTGTAAATTCTAATGTCGTGGGTTTGTAAATACTTCATCTTCAAATGGTGATTTTTGATCAATTGTGGTATTAGAGTCTATGTAAATTTTTCTTTGACCTTCGGTGGTCGAACGAATGTGGAAAATTAATTTTTATAGTTGGTTTTTTTTTTCTCGATCTCTTTAGATCTTAATTTTTTTCCAAAATTCTAGGTCCATTTTTGAAAAATCTAGTCACTTGAAGGTTTAATAAAACTTTGATTGAGTTTTTGACATAAGAAAATCATTTTTCACCGTTCGATCTATTTAGATATGGTACTTATGAAACTCTAAATCTAAACATATTGAATGATTTTACTTTTAGTGGTTGTTTTTGTTAGAATAATTCTATTATGTGAGTTTCCATTTGTTTGCGAATTTTACGGGTTAATGATTGCGAATTTTACGGGTTAAATGTATGGTTTGCTTGTGCACTTTACATGCTATATTATTATAATGTGGTCATTTTAAGTATGTGGGCCGGAATTATGTAAACTCTGATTAGAGTTAGAGTCGGTAATGGGCCGACTTTATAATTTCCTATATAATGGCTAGGTCTCATCTCCTCTCCATATTGTTTTATTGGTTTGCTACATTGACGGCTGATTATTTGTGAGGAGCAAGAAGTTGAAGATCTATCTGGTAATATTCACACACAGACAAAATGTCTTCCGCGGATATGAATTTTGAACTATCAATCAATATATGTTATTCTTGTTCTTAGCATGATTATTGAATTATTACAATAATTGGTATCAGAGTTTACATGCTAAGATCAAAAATCCTTCATAAAAGCATCTTCCTTTTTCAATTTATGACTTGATGATTCTGAAACTTCTACCAACCGGCCAATTTAAGTTTTTTTTGAAATTAATCGAAGTTTCTATTAGCTAACCAATTCTGAGGTTTCAGTGTAGCTCTACCAACAATTATGAAGTTTTTCTACTAGACTGCAAATCCAACCCACTTGCCTCTAGAATTTAACTTGTACTGTTCGATTAAATTCAAAATTCTTTCATCATGATTTAATTTGAGGAAACAAATTTTTAATTGGGAAAGACAATTGAAATCTTAACCTTAATTGGAAATAATATTTTCACACAAAAGTGTTCCTGTTCCATTTACATTCATCTTCCTTTTTGCCTCATGTCAATTACAACTTTAAATTCTTGTAAGACCCGATAATTTTGCAACAAGAAATTAAAAGGGAGAATTTTTGCAAATTTCTATCTCCATAAATTAGGGTTCTATGTACTTGAATAAATATGCAGAACACCACTTCAAGGCTTAAAATTAATGCCAAGAAAAATCAATTGTTACCTTTTAGTTGCTGCTGTTTATTGTGATACGAAACTGATTTGAGTATTATTAATTATTCAACTTGGGAAAGATCGAGGCTAGTTAGAGCGGGTTCGCTATGTGGTTGCTTTGAATTGGCACCATAGATGCTTAGGAATACTGTTTCTCGATTTTTGGGATCATGGAGGATGATTACCCTAATTGGGGACTTAATACTTGGAGATTTTGTATTCCGCTTAGATTCCGGATACGATTTAAGCTTCTGGGTTGGGCTTTTATGCTTTTTCATTTTTGTTGAGGTTATTGGTTGTTAATTTATGGAAACCAGAATTGGAAGTGAAGCTCAATTTTATTATAGTTTGCCTTCCACGGATTTGAGGATAGTGGGGGAAGAAAAGTATGGAATGGTATCCCAATGATTGAAAATAGGGAATTGGAGAAGAGAGGAAAAGCCTAACGTTTTATTTTTAGGTTGGTTTCAATTGTTTTGGAGAGAATTTTCAAATTAGCCGGGTCGAATGATCCATTTGGGTTTTTTTATACAAAAGTCCATTTTACCCTTAATGAAATGGATTTTTATTGCAACTCATGTCCTCAAGCTTTATAATAGTTTTAGAAACTAGTTT